>JAXIVD010002160.1:33418-48418 GCA_036785275.1 Cancer borealis
CTTCACTGAGCTGTGTTCTGTGTTGTGTTATTTATTTATTTTCTTTAATTTGCTATTGTTTGGTTAAGGGGGTGTGTCATTTTTTGTGTGTGTGGGTGGGGCTTAGATGGCATGAAAGACAAGGTTATCATATACAACAAAAAGTTAATATCTATAATAATTCATGTGTTATTCATATGTTGACGTATCTCTTTTCAGTTAAATAAATAAATTATTATTATTAATGATTCAGTTGAATAAATTAAGTGAGTTCAACGACATATGATCTTGATAACGAGGTATGAATTTCAAGCTATTTATAATATCAGTACATACATACATACATACATATATACATACATACATACATACATACATACATACATATATACATATCTTTCTGACCCTTCCTTTCAGGTTCCTTGAATGCGATAACGATAAAAGATTAAGTGACGTTTAGGAGAGAGAGAGAGAGAGAGAGAGAGAGAGAGAGAGAGAGAGAGAGAGAGAGAGAGAGAGAGAGAACGTACTCCACCACCAAACCGTCAATATGAGCTCCAACAACATTAATCAGTTATGCTTCATTTGCAAAGTACTTTGCAAATGAAGCATAACTGATTAATGTTGTTGGAGCTCATATTAACGGTTTGGTGGTGGAGTACGTTCTCTCTCTCTCTCTCTCTCTCTCTCTCTCTCTCTCTCTCTCTCTCTCTCTCTCTCTCTCTCTCTCTCTCTCTCTCTCTCTCTCTCTCTCTCTCTCTCTCTCTCTTAAGTGAGGGATGAAGGAATGCAACAAATGTGTGCACTAATTAGAGAAACACCTTTACCACACAAGTGTATGTACACTTGTGTGGTAAAGGTGTTTCTCTAATTAGTGCACACATTTGTTGCATTCCTTCATCCCTCACTTAAGAGAGAGAGAGAGAGAGAGAGAGAGAGAGAGAGAGAGAGAGAGAGAGAGAGAGAGAGAGAGAGAGAGAGAGAGAGAGAGAGAGTCACACTAAAATAATATATAAGTATCAAATTAGATCCTATTGCTACTTTCAAAAGATATCGCAATGAGAGATAGAGTATTATCTTTTCACACGTATATATAGCAAAAGAGATAAGACTACGTATATATACCCCTTTGATGTTGATACCAAGATAAGATAGAAGGCGTTATGCTATGATAGATATTATAAGGTAGGTTAGTATGGGTGTGGGAAGACAGGAGAGGAGGCAACTTACCGTAAAAAAACGAGAGAAAAGCAAGTTAACTAGAAAAAAAAAAACTGAAAAAAACCGTTGAACAAGAGCAGTGAAAAAAAAGAAAGATAATAGGACAATAATTAATTACCAAAAGCGGTATTAATTAAACGGGAAAACAACATTACAAAATATCATTAATCAGCTAAAAAATACATCAATTACACGTTAAAATAAACCATAAAAAACAGATACCAGTGTCAAAAAAGGTATTAACATTATATACAAACAAAAAAACTACTAATAGAGGCTAGAATACAGTTTTTTTTTTTTCAAGACCTGTGTGATTCAATTCTACTTCGTGTTGCCTTGCTAAGCCATGAGGATCCAATCTTTTCCTCTAGTGAAGGTGGAAGTTAAGATGGATTTGAAGCCTGTTGTTGATAATTGGGTATTTAAACTCCATTATCGCTATACTTACTACGTCTTCATGATAGGAGCAATGCTAGCCACCTTCTATGCTAGTTCAGGTGAGGTTACGTTTAGTTTGAAGGTTAAGTTTGAGTTTATAATGTGTGTATGTGTATTTTGGTATTTGTATTATATCTATAAGCGGTAAGCTGGTTATTTCTTTCTTTCTTTCTCTCTCTCTCTCTCTCTCTCTCTCTCTCTCTCTCTCTCTCTCTCTCTCTCTCTCTCTCTCTCTCTCTCTCTCTCTCTCTCTATCTATCTATCTATCTATCTATCTATCTATCTATATATATCTCTAATTCTATAAAACCACCATCACTCCACAGAAATGAAGATAGATTGCATGGTGGATAAAAACTTTGACAAATACTTGGACAAAAATTTCAAACCGTTCAAAGCAGCTATTGACAATTACTGTTTTGTGGAAGGAACATTTACTTTGAAGCGACCTGACCTGGAAATGTTACTTTACCTCACCCTGCGTCGGCATTCTGAAACCAGGCGAGGAAATCACCGTACCATTCATACTACCAATGGGTTCCCTTCATCTTATTTCTGCAGTGTGTGTGTGTGTGTGTGTGTGTGTGTGTGTGTGTGTGTGTGTGTGTGTGTGTGTGTGTGTGTGTGTGTGTGTGTGTGTGTGTGTGTGTGTGTGTGTGTGTGTGTGTGTGCGTGCGTGTGTTTGTGTGTGGGTGGATGTGGATGTTATTATCTACATTTATTTACGTATATCCTTTCTCAGTTATCTTATCTAGAGACCATTAGACTAGAGTATTAATATCCTTTTTTTTTTTCCTTCCTTTAATATTCATTTTCTTCACAGTATCTCTCAAAATCATACACTCCTGAATTATTTTTAAACTTGGTCTCCTATCGCTTGCTTTCCTGATCCTTTTATTCTTGCTTTCCTGATCGTTATTCTTTTGTTTTTCCTCCCAGGGTGTGATGTTCTACGTTCCTTATTGGCTGTGGAAGGTGTGGGAAGGC
The DNA here is from genome assembly GCA_036785275.1 of Cancer borealis. NCBI lineage: Eukaryota > Metazoa > Arthropoda > Malacostraca > Decapoda > Cancridae > Cancer > Cancer borealis. Next base: position 36,044 of record JAXIVD010002160.1, read on the forward strand.
GGAGTGTTCAAGGAAATTGTCCAGAATCTCTCCATCAGGGACTACCTCGGTGATAATCTGGAAAACTACTTCACCCGAGAAAAAAGGTAATAGATTAGTCACACACACACACACACACACACACACACACACACACACACACACACACACACACACACACACACACACACACACACACACACACACACACACACACACACACACACACACACACACACACACACACACACACACACACACATAGTAAGATAATAAAAAAATGAAAGGAAAATGTCAAAAAATAAACTAGTTAGATGTTGGTAGATGACGAGGGTAAAACTTATTATTATTATTGTTATTTTTATGCTACTACTACTACTACTACTACTACTACTACTGCTACTACTACTACTACTACTACTACTACTACTACTACTACTACTACTACTACTTTTTTATTAACTCCAACAGAATGGTTGTGTTATCTAAATACGTGACAAGAACCTTCCATCAGCATAAACTCTGGGCATATAAATTCTTCCTTTGTGAATTTCTCAACTTGGTGGTGGTGGTAGGAACTATTTTCTCAATTGACTGGTTCATTGGCGGACAATTCCTCTCCTACGGTGCAAGTGTAAGTTTCAAATTCATAAAACAAAATATATATATATAGATATAATCAATAACAAAACCAGTAGATTAATTCCTATTTGACATTTGTTTCATATATATATATATATATATATATTTCTCTCTTTTTATTTGTATGCCTTATGTATGTTTTTTTAAATTTTTTTTATTTAGGTTTTATGGAGGCTAAAATGGACTGTCTTTTGCTTGTTATTTGACGTAGTTTTTTTTTTTTTATAGATTACTTACTAACTTACTTAATACATGCTTCCTTTATTTCTTTCTTTCCCTCTCTTTTTTTTCTTTCCTTCTCTTTCTTACTTTTCCTCTCTTTCTTTCTTTTTCTCTCTTTCTTCCTTTTCCTCTCCCTCTTCCTTTTTTCCTCCAGGTTTTCGACGTAATAGATCAAGATTTTCAAGAACGTTGGGATCCTATGTCTGTGGTTTTTCCTAAAGTAGCAAAATGTACCTTTAGGACTATTGGCTCATCGGGGACAGTACAGGTTCTGGATGTGTTGTGTGTCATTGGTAACAACATAGTTAACGAAAAGGTATGTGTGTGTGTGTGTGTGTGTGTGTGTGTGTGTGTGTGTGTGTGTGTGTGTGTGTGTGTGTGTGTGTGGGTGTGTGTTGTGTGTGTGTATACTGATGGAGCTATTTTTTCTCTCTCTCTCTCTCTCTCTCTCTCTCTCTCTCTCTCTCTCTCTCTCTCTCTCTCTCTCTCTCTCTCTCTCTCTCTCTCTCTCTCTCTCTCTCTCTCTCTCTCTCTCTCTCTTCTTGATATTTACTTTAAAAAATAATTAATAAAAAATCTATTTGCCTATATTTCTCTCTCTCTCTCTAGATTTATCTCTTCCTCTGGATGTGGTTGCTGCTCCTAGGGACTCTCACCTTCGTCTGGATGTTCCTTCGCCTCTTCATTATATATATTCCTGCCCTTAGGAACGTCATTCTCAAGGTAAGCAAGATCAACACTTTCTTCCCTCTTATCTTTTGCTTGAATTGTCTTTCGTCATATATATATATATATATATATATATATATATATATATATATATATATATATATATATATATATATATATATATATATATATGTATAAGACAAAAAAATTGATTGAGATAAGATTGAGACAATAAATTTTTTTTTTTATCTCTGAGTCACCTTTTATATCGTATTAATTATAATAATTTTTTCACATCAAACTGGATTAACTTTTCTTCGTAAATCGTAATCTTGATAAATGATAACGACATGCTAAGCCTCTTGTTCATGTATGTGTGGGTTAATAAAAAAAACCCTTTCCTTCCCTTCCCTTCCCTACCCTTCCCTTCCTTCCCTTCCATTCCCTACCCTACCCTACCCTACCCTACCCTACCCTACCCTACCCTACCCTTCCCTTCCCTTCCCTTCCCTTCCCTTTCTTTCCCTTCAGTATCGAGTAAATCCTTCAGTCCGCACGGAACTCGCCTTCATTCTTCGTCAAGCCTCCGTCAGTGATTGGTTTTTATTGGACAGTCTCGCAAAGAACATGGAGAGTCGTATATTCAGTGAGTTTATATTATATCTACATAGAGAACTGATAGACTCTACCAGCGATAGATAGATAAAGAAATATATAGAGAGAGACTGTAAGGGAGACCAATATTATACCCTGAGTTCTATTAAATAATACTGTACTGTAGTCCTACATGCATTCTAGTTATAATCTAGAATCTATTAATGCGTCATAATAAAATCTTTGGTAATATCCTTCAGAAGTATTACCACTGTTCAATAATACTTAACTTCAAATGAAAACGAAATCCTTAAAACGATATGAAGGCAGAATGGAAATACTTTGGGGACATTTACGAATTTTTACAGATTTTTCGGACATCTATCCACAGATTTCCAAAATTTTTAGGTGTCAATCCTATATATATAAATCAATGAGTCATGTGTTTGGTTCAAATGGTCGGTGATCCCTCAATGAATGATGAGAATGTCACCACAATGCACTCTGCGTCATCTTAGGAGAGCGCGTGTGTGTGTGTATGTGTTTATGTGTGTGTGTGTGTGTGTGTGTGTGTGTGTGTGTGTGTGTGTGTGTGTGTGTGTGTGTGTGTGTGTGTGTGTGTGTGAGTCAGACAAAGGCCATAACGGTGGTCTAATTTAACGTGACTCCCAAGAATTCTCTGTTCTGGTCTAGTAATATCGTGGAATTTCTAAAAGTCGTTTCCTGATGTAGTGATTAATTTATTTTTTGTATTGTATTAAGATATGTTCAGTGTTGTAGTTGATTTATCTTATGTTTGTGAAGCTTGGTTATTTTTTTGTTTAGTTATTAAGGTTATTATTGATTCCTGGGAGTGTAGTTGATGAGATGATGATGTAAGGAAAGAAAGTTATGTCAGTTATGCAGGAAAGAGAATAAATTGTTAAGTGTCCCATAAAATAAAATAATTTCTCTGAAGTTGATTCCAATAATATGTATCTTTTCAGCACATTGAGTGATTAAATAGTAAAATTATGTATCCATTTTGCCTTTTCATTATAAATAACATAAGGCTAAGTAATTATTTGCATAACATAGCCGGTAATGGCAAAAATAACAATTAACAAAATAAGCAAAAAAACTACCATTAATCATCTATACAACCTAATACCTGACAAAAAACAAATAAACAATAAACAAAACAAGCAAATAAAAACACATAAACCAACCTAATACAAAGCAAACCTAAGAAAAACAAATAAATATATATAGTTATAACTCTACAAGCACACAGGGAAGTCTTCAGTATGGCTGTGGCCCTTGCAGTGTCAACATGTCTTCTGCGTCAAAGACCTCAATTTAACACTATTTAAATCCTAAAATAACACAAGATGGACAGCGCAGACCACTTAAAGAAGGAGCTGGAAAGGCTCAACTATGAACTAGACCAAACGAGTAGCGAAAAGAAACAAGCGGCTCAATATGGTCTGGTTTTATTAGAAGAGAAGGAGAGTTTGCAGTCAAGATGCGATGATTTGGAAGCACTTTATGAAAATACGAAAGTAGAGTTGGAGAGTACGAGGGAGGTAAGAAAAGGGTGTGTTAGGGTGTATTAGGGTGTGTGTGTAAGGGTGTATTAGGATGCGGAAGAGAGTGAGAGTGAGAGGTAAGGTAGTGGTGGTGCTGGTGGTGGTGGTGGTGGTCAGCTGTTGTTTAATTAAAATTTTTGTCATATTTTTACGAGGGAGGTGAGAGGAAGGGTGTGTTAGGGTGTGTATGTGTGTGTGTGTGTGTGTGTGTGTGTGTGTGTGTGTGTGTGTGTGTGTGAGAGATAGAGAGAGAGAGAGAGAGAGAGAGAGAGAGAGAGAGAGAGAAAGATAGTGGTGGTGGTGGTGGTCAACTGTTGTTTAATATATTATTTATTATTTATTTTATTTTCATGGTTTTACGAGAGAGGTGAGAGGAAGGGTGTGTTAGGGTGTGGGAGAGAGATTAACCATCCAGCTGTGTGCGGCGGAACCGTCATTAGTCCCCAGAACGCTGACTCTCCCTCGTCACCACCTCGACACCACAGCAATGTCAGGGGTCGAGAATCTAAGTGTGGGCGGGTAGTAATATTCTTCTTCCACCTCCTCTTCCACTACCTCTGCTACTTCTGCCTGCCATGTCACCTCAGCCTGAATATTTATTATGTGTTGGGTGTGTGTGGTGCTAATATGTGCTCTGTAACAATATTTATGTCTAGTGTATACTTAAACCTTTTCCACAGAGTCAGTCTTCACCACCTACTCAGGCAATTCATTCCAGTTGTTGACAGCACGATAGGGAAACGGAAATTTTCTCAGACCCAACCTAGCTCTTGTTTTGTCATTTTATTATTTTATTATATATTATTTCCTTTTTATCAATAATTTCTCATTAGCCTTAATTATCCTCATTTTTATTTTTGCTTCTGATTCTATTCTAATTTTCTTATATAATTATTCAATTTTTCACATATCTTCACGTATTTTTCGTCTTATTTCACTTAGTATTCTTGTCCTGTACATGTGTTCAGGTGTAGCGTGCAGAGTGTCTTAATTAGTGAAGGTGGACAGGTGTATGTGTGTGTGTGTGTGTGTGTGTGTGTGTGTAATTTATTTATTTTCCTATGTACGTAAATGAATCATTCGTAAAATATAAGTACAAGTATATTTGAAGTCACACTGATTCCCTTATACTCTTATCATATTCTTATCTTACGTTATCAATACTATTTATTAATTAATATTCCGAACCCTTTCCTTTCTGTCTTGTATTTATTTTTATTCATCATTATCATCGTAATTTATTTTTATTTATTATTATTATCACCATTTCCGTGACACATTATTAGGGTAATGTTGATATTCAATTTATTTTTCTTCTGATTGTGTATAATTATAATAGGGAAAAATATTATAGTAATTGATCTATAGAATTATTATTATTATTATTATTATTAAGCAAAAGAGAAAGTAGAGTTTGTTGAAAGCCAGTCTGTCAGCCTCAAAATTAGACAGTCATTCAGCCAGTCAGTCAGTCAGTTACTTTCACATTGTCAGTCGATCAGTCACTCTCACGACCAGTTAATCAGCCAGTCAGTCAGTCAGTTACTTTCACAGTCAGTCAGTCAGTCACTTTTCCGACCAGTTAATCATCCAGTCAGCTTCAGAAACAGTCATTTAACTAATCAGTCAGTCAGTTACCTTGACAGTCAGTTAGATAGCCAGTCAATCAAGGTTTCTAAGCATAAAAAAAAAAAAAAAAAAAAATTGAACTAACACACCACTTCTCTCCATCCTTCCTCCTCCTCCTCCTCCTCCTCCTCCTCCTCCTCCTCCTCCTCCTCCTCCTCCTCCTCCTCCTCCTCCTCCTCCTACAGGCATTGGCAAAGTTCCACACAACGCATAGGGTGACGACAGCAAGTGGCATTGAGACAGAGGAAAGTCTTTTGTCCGAGTCTGCGGCCCGAGAAACTTCACTAAATTCTCAGATCATTGAGCTCGAACTTGAAGCGAAACAGGTATGTGTGTTTGTGTATGTATGTATGTATGTATGTAAAAATGAGTTATACATACATTATTATTATTATTATTATTATTAGCACAAGCATTACTATTCATTAATGAGAAAGAGAGTGAGAAAAAAAAAAATATATACCATATCCTAATCTTACCTAACCTAACCTTTTCTAAACAATGTCAAAAATTATATACACATACCTCATTCCTCTCCCTCCCCATACAGTGCCGGGCAGAATTAGAGCGAGTGCAGAGCGAGAAGTCCCGATACTACACTGATTTAGCCGAGTTCCTGAAGGAGAAGGATATTTCAGACCATGAGAAGAAGCAACTGAAAGCAGAACTGAAGGATCTGAAGTTTCGAGAGACAAGACTGTTTCAGGATTATGCCGAGCTGGAAGATGAAAATATTACACTTCAGAAACAGATCTCCAACCTCAAGTAAGAGAGAGAGAGAGAGAGAGAGAGAGAGAGAGAGAGAGAGAGAGAGAGAGAGAGAGAGAGAGAGAGAGAGAGAGAGAGAGAGAGAGAGAGAGAGAGAGAGAGAGAGAGGAAGAAGAAGAGGAGATGGGGATAGGAATAATAGATAGAATTAAACACGTAGATTTATTTTTAGGTAGGAAGGGCATGTATATGTGTGCGTGTACGTGTGTGTGTGTGTGTGTGTGTGTGTGTGTGTGTATGTGCATTATGTTGAGTGCGTTTGGGTGTGGCATCAAGTCTTACTTTCCTGTGTGGTGTTAGTTTTCTCTTTTTTTCCCTCCCTCTCTCTCCCTCCTTCCCTCTCTCCCTCCCTCCCTTCCTCCTTCCCTCCCTCTCTCCCTCCCTCTCCCTCTCTCTCCTTCCCATTATCTGATTAAATGCTTCCATACCATAATTATTTCTCCTCTCCCTCCTTCCCTACCTCTCTCCCCCTATCCCTCACTCTCTCCTTCCCTCCCTCTCTCCTTCCTTCCTTCCCTCCCTCCCTGTCCTGGTGTTAATGAGGTATGTAATTAGTTGTGTTAATTAGATAGAACAGGTGATATAATTTTATGTATATATTATCATTATTATTATTATTACTAAATTCTTATATATATATTTTTTTCTGAATATTTTTTTTTTACTCACTCACTCATGAATAAAAATGACTAACACACACACGCACACACACACACACACACACACACACACACACACACACACACACACACACACACACACACACACACACACACACACACACCCTCACCACCCACAGATCCTCCCAAGTGGAGTTTGAAGGCGCCAAACATGAGATCCGGCGCCTACAAGAGGAGACGGAAGTTCTCAATCAGCAGGTGGAAGAGTTAGCAAACCTCAAGAAGATAGCGGAACGGCAGATGGAAGAGGCGCTGGAATCCCTACAAGCGGAACGGGAGGCTAAATACGCCCTCAAGAAAGAGTTAGATGGAAGACTTAATTCTGAATCTATGTATAACTTGTCCAATCTAGCGATGAGTATGAAACTGTCTGGTAAGTGTGTGAGTGTGTGTGTGTGTGTGTGTGTGTGTGTGTGTCCAAATCTACTATTATCCAGTTTGCTTGCATTAATATACATACATACATACATACATTACCTCCTTCTCTTGTCGTCACCATCATCGTTCACTATCAGCAGAGAGTCCAGAGTTCCGTGAGAGTGATGGTGAAGATGACACGCCAGTCTTACGTCGTCTTGAAAGTGAATTAATGAATGCTAGCGGAGGAAATGTAGAAATGGGTGGTGACCTCTTCTCCGAAATACACTTAAACGAGCTGCGGAAACTGGAGAAGAAACTAGAGGAGGTATGTGTGTTGTATAGGGTGTGTGTAAGAGTGAGAATTAGGTTATATTATCCATGTGGTTTATTTCCTTTTAGCGCTCATGTGTGTACAGAGAGGGTTGACGGTATTATGTCTAATTTTAAACTATTTTTTTTTTCGGTTTTTATTTCCCTTTAGCACTGAGGTATTTAATAAGGGATTACTACATTGTTTTTCTATTCTTTTTTTTTTGTTCAGTTTTTATTTCCTTTTAGCGCTGAGATGACTATTATTTTTCTCTTTGATCGCTCGTATATATATATATATATCTTTTATTTTATTCTGATTTAATTTTCTTTCATCCTTTACCTTTCTATGTATATAACTTTCATAACCCTTAACTTCTCCTTACCACACCTTATTACCTTCCTAACACACTACCACACCTTCCTAACACACTACCACCTTCCTAAAACATACTACCACCTTTCTAAAACACACTACCACCTTCCTAACACACACTCTCCACCTCCCACAGGCTGACCACGAGAAGTCTCAACTCACTACTAACCTTAAGGAGAGTCAGGAAGGTCTGGAGAAGGCGCGAGGCGAGTTAGACGCCCAACATGCCCGGGTATCACACCTTCTCGGGCATATCTCAGCTCTCGTTAAACTGCACGACCAGGAAAACCCCAACCAGGTAATGTGAGGTTAAGAGTGAGGTTGATAGTCTCGGGTACTGTGTAAGAAGAGGTTAGGTTAGGTGTCCCCGTTCCCTCTCTCCCTTAGATGAGAGAGAGAAAGTGTTGTTATATATATTAGATAAAGTTAGGTTAGGTTATTGTTAGGAAAGCTTTCTAATACCATAATAAAGATAATAATAAATAATGAAATAAGTTCTTACCCTCTCCCTCCCTTAGATGAATGTAGAGAGTAAGTATTATTATATATATTACATTAAGTTTGGTTAGCTTTTCAATACCATAATCAAAATAATAATAATAATAAAATAAGTCTCCCTATCTCCCTCCCCCTCAGATGAATGCAGAGGATACGGCCAATCTGGTGAGTTTCCTGGAGAAGCAGAAGTCTCGTTACCAAGTTGCATCAAGGGAAATTACTGAACTGAAGAAGAGTCTGGCCGAGATACAAAACTCAGACCAGGGAACAGCTAGTGATGCCGTACAACAATTGCGGAATGAAGTGGGAACCTTGCGTGCTAGGGTGAGTATCTGACTTTCCTCCTCCTCCTCCTCCTCCTCCTCCTCCTCCTCCTTCACCACTTAACCAATCATTGTTTTCTTCCTGATTTCAGCTGATTGACGCAGAGCAAAAGTCCATTGACCTTGGAAATGACGTGACCATTCTGAGTAAAATGATGAACGGCCGCGAAGGGTCACTCACCATCACCAGGAATGACCTCGGGTGAGTACATACAAGGTCAAAGGTCAACTATTTTTAGAGGAAGATTTATTATTTTTTTTTTTTTAATGAATGAATGAATGAATGAATTTATTTATTTATTATTTTCACCCCCACAGTACTATAAGTGAAGAGTTGGCTCAGTTGTACCACCATGTGTGTACTGTGAATGGTGAGACGCCTTCAAGAGTACTACTAGACCACAGCAAGCAAGGCCACACCACGGAAAAAGGTGACTACTATTACTACTACTACTACTACTACTACTACTACTACTACTACTACTACTACTACTACTACTACTACTACTATTATTACTACTACTATTACTAAAATTACATCAACAGAATAATAGTTTAGCTAAGAAAGAATAAAAAGCAGAATAAGAACACTTAGTTTAAAAACACATTTATTCCATTCATTTACACATTATTTGACTCACACAATCAATTTTTTTTTTTATTCATTATTAATTATCGAAAATACCAAACCCTTTCTTTTACTCACTATTTTACTCACACTCACTTATTCACTTTCATTATTATTTTCGTTACAGGAGATGTGGAGAATATCAAGCCATCTTCCCCCACAGCGGCACAATCTAACCTTGATGCATTGAGGAGCAAACTTAGGACGGATGTTACGCTGTCTGATTTTGTAAGTGTTTCCCTGAGCTTTGGTTAGGTTAGGTTGGAGGAGAAGGAGGAGGAAGGAGGAGGAGGAGGAGGAAGGTAAGGTGAAGTAAGGGGAATTGAAGGAGGAGGAGGAGGAAATGAAAGAAGAAGAGAAGGAGAAGAAGAGGAGGAGGAGGAGGAAAAAGAATAGAATTAATAATAATACAAAAAATTACAACACCAAATCCTAACCTCCCCCCCCCCAACAACATATACCTAACCACAGTAACCTAACCTTAACCTAACCCTTCACCTCACATAACAGGTGGACAACAGTGACCCAGTGGTAGTGCGGGAGATCGTGGACACCGTTGTAGACCAGATCAAGCACCTTAAGAATTCTGTTGAGCATACCATTGAACTCAGCAAGGAGAAGGGACTTGTGAGGGAGTCAGCAGCATCAGACAGTATGTTACCAAGTCTCTCTCTCTCTTACTATTACTGTCTCTCTTGTAATGTTAGGTTAGGTGTTATGTTATGTTATGTTATGGCGTCACTCTAGCTGTATGTGTGTTTATATTATATTATTATGGTTGTTTTTTCATCTATATCTACAGTTTATTCTATCACTATCACTGTCATTTTTCTAAGGTGGTGTGGTGTGTTTATAGTGCAATATTCACCCACTATTATTCACTATCATCACCATTAACATCACCATCATTATCATCCTCTCACCACCACCACCACCACCATCACTATATATTTTCTCCTACAGACAACAGAAGCATATTTTGACGTAAATCAAATATTAAATCATCATATTCTTTTTTTTATAATTACATCATCACCATCATTATTATCCTTTCACTATCATCACCATCACCTGTGTTTTGTGTTGCAGGTGGGCTGAGTGAAGGTGAGGTTCAGGAGCTGCAAGAACAGGTCATCAAATTGAAATCACTATTGTCTACCAAGAGAGAACAAATTGCAACTCTACGCACTGTTCTCAAGGCCAATAAACAGACTGCAGAGGTGATTTAAAGATGATTTTTTATTGTATTCTATTCTATTATATCTCTTTATCTCTCTTGTATGTGTTAGGTTAGAGTTTGTTTATGATTTTTATGATGTTTATGATTTTTCAATGTTTGTTTTTGTCTTTCTCTAGCTCTTAAACCTCCTTAAACCTCACTTATTTTATCTTGTTTTTCCTTATAGAATCTCTCGTTAAACCTCATTCCTTCCTTCCCTTCCAGGTTGCTCTCTCTAACCTCAAGTCCAAGTATGAGACAGAGAAAAGCATCGTTTCCGAGACAATGATGAAACTACGAAACGAACTGCGTCTACTGAAGGAGGACGCGGCAACATTCTCCAGTAAGTACATGGATGATATTACCAATTAACGTTAACTATTTGATTTTTCATTTAAACCATTATCTTTTTGGGGTTAAAATTATATCAAGTTTATTTTTTATATATATATATATAGTTCTACGCTTGTCCTACAATAGTATTACGAATTAACATAAATATTTTTCCACTTAAACCAAATTTTTTTGGATTAGAATTATCTCCCCTCACTTCCTTCCCTCTCTCCCCTTACACCCCACCCTCTCACCCTCTCACCTTCCCTCCCCCCCCAGGTCTGCGCGCCATGTTTGCTGCACGCTGCGAGGAGTACGTCACGCAGCTGGATGAGGTACAGAGGCAGCTGGTAGCAGCTGAGGAGGAGAAGAAGACCCTGAATTCACTGCTGCGTATGGCTATCCAACAGAAACTTGCCCTCACCCAGCGGCTCGAAGACATGGAGTGTGATAGAGAAAGGTGAGATGAGGTTAAGTTAGGTTAGATTGGGTTGGATTTAGTTAGGTTCGGTATTTTTGTGTTTATATATATGAGGTTAAGTTAGGTTAGATTGGGTTGGGTTTAGTTTGATTGGGTTGGGTTATGTTAGGTATTTTTGTGTTTATATATAGTTGTTTTATAAAGAATGTGTAAGTAGTCATCTACAATGCTCCTTCCAATATTGTGACTCCATTTCCTTAATTAAGTCCAGGTACAGTTTATTAGTTATTGAAATTGATTTTCTTATGGATAATGATAATGTTTTTGTTTTTGTTGTTATTTTCTTTACTGTATTTACATGTATTTGTGTAGAAACAAGAGTAAAAATATGACTCAAATCACCATAAGGTTAATTATTCCAAGTTTACGAATGTCGACCAATTTCACACAAAATTCGAGGGAGCACTGTATCTATTTTTCTCTTTTTTCTTTGTTGTACACTCTCTCTCACCTCCTTCTCTTCCCTCCTTTATCACATCTTCCTTTCCCCTTGCCTTCCCTCACAGGTTCAACATGAGGAAGCACACAGGGAGCCGGGGTCGAGCACACAGTTCTCGATTCAACAACCAGACCCACGGATCATCAGGGCAGCACCACTACCAACGCAGGGATAACTATTAGGTCTGCATCACTACCACACCTTACCTTAACCTTACCTAACCTGGCATAACCTTACCTTTACCTAACCATTACCCTAACCTTACCTAACCTGGCATAACCTTACCTGACATAACCTTACTTAACCCTTATCTAACAACAGAGGGATAACTATTAGATCCACAGCACACTCTTAAACCTTCCCTTACCCTAACCTTACCCTAACCTTAACCTAACCTAACATTATTTTACTTTGAGATGAAGGACATGTTAGAAGAGTCCGAGGTAATAGGAAATTATTGAGGTTGTCGTATTTTTTATTTATTTAATTTTTTTTTATATACCATTGCTGAACGACTTTTTAAAATGTGACAAAAATGATTGAATTCTCTCCAGACCACATTGAATTTTGACTTTATTTTTGAACAGATATAAGTCCATGATTTTATTAAGAATTGTGTAGCTATTTCAGTTTTAATTATTATCTATTATATATATTA
>JAXIVD010002160.1:53418-66393 GCA_036785275.1 Cancer borealis
CTTTTCACGACTGATTATGGATGCTGAAAATTACCTGCGGGTGGATCGTTAGCGTTTGGTGGTACAGGTGGTTGGAAATTTTGTCCCTCCTTATTGCAGAAGAGAGAGAGAATTGCTTATGAGAAGATATACCAATTATAATATAAGTTTTTATATAGAGCTCATTTATATAAGAATATATATGTATGTGTGTGTGTGTGTGTGTGTGTGTGTGTGTGTGTGTGTGTGTGTGTGTGTGAAGTTGTATTAGAGTTATGAAAGTCTGATTCACGCTAAGAAAAATTTGTTGTATATTACGATAATGGGAAAAACTAACTAACTTAACTAAACCACTTTGAGATTACGTATATGAAACAAAATAATAAGATACACAGAATAATTATACACTTCAATCCTTCATGTATTCAAGAAACTATTTATTGTAAGTCCAAAAATGTAAAATGTGAGCCACAGTCCAAAAGTTCAACCTTGCAACCTTCAATCCACCCAAGAAATGTACACTTAATTAATATTCCATGAAGTAAAATTCTGCCCATCCACAGCCCATCCCTGACCCATATTTGCATTAATCTACTTGGTAATTGTTCATTGAGTCATGTTCTTTCGTCTAGTTACATGAATAAATACATTATTACGTACACGGTTATTTATTTAGTATGTGTTCATTGTGTGGTTATCTTGACGTGTGTTCATGTGATTTATTAGTGATTCTCCGTAAAGCACGAAAAGGTTATTATTATTATTGTGCGTTCTGTGCGTGTGTTTGTTCACCCAGTACAGTATAGATAATTGGAACCCTTTCATCTCACTCATAATAGAAAAAAAGAATAAAATTATTAATAACAATATAAAGTTTATCTACTACTACTACGGAAAATAAATATATATATAAATAAATAGTGGCTGCAACTCTCACAGTATTTTTACTTTTGTATTTGTAATTCTTCACTGGGAAAAAAAAGGATATATGATACTGTAAAATTATTTGTACATTAGTAATTCCACTTTACAATAAAACGAATATTTCCTGCATTTATATTCTTTCAAGTCCTGTTTTAAACCTGCTCCCTTGCATAAGGTGAACTAATTACATTCTATACCTTGACTGTAAAGCTAAGTATCAATAAACTGAATTAGTTAGGTGGCTTCTACTTCCATACAGACTGAATCTTTTCAAGGAATATGGTGGAAGGTGCCTTCTATATATACAGTATACGTAGGTCTAAACATAACTAAGCTAGGAAACTTTTATAGATAAGGATTCGTTTCCTTAACCACTCGATACACACTGCAAATTCAACCTCAGATCGCCTCAAACAGTTGTACAACTGAATTAGAAAAAAAAAAAAAAAATCTTGTTAGGTTTGGTTTGGTTAGTTTTGGTTAGACTGATTTAACTGCAGCTCTAGGAAGGTTATGCTCACAAAGCTATTTTTTGTGGTAAATTTTTACATCTCCAGAATGGCGTGGCTACGAAAAAAAATGGCGTCTGCATCTTTCACAACCCCTTACTCTATCATAGAAAACACCTGATAGCTTCTAAATCAACATAACCTAAATTAACCACTTTGACTTATATTGACAAACAACAGAACCTTGTTCGAACCAAACTAATCTTAACTTTTCGAAGAGAAGGAAAAAATTAAAAAAATCGTATTTTTTTCTGTAATTCAGCGACATAACTGTTTGGTGTGATCTGAACAGGTTTCTGAGGTTGAATTTGCAGTTCATTATTAAGGAAGGAGATATCAAGTGGTTAAGGAAACAGATCTTTACCAACTTTTATATTTTTAATGCCCTGTAAATTAATTAAACATTTTCATATTCTCTTACTTTTCAACCATTATACATTATCTTACCTATTAATTCGTATTGCTATCATAGTTTGCATTACATTTAACTGTTATCTTTAGTTTAAATTCGTAATGGTTAAGGGCGAAAGTTATCCTGGATGTTGATGCATTTTGTGTGGCCTCGCTGGTGTCAAGGAGGTTACTGGCTTACTGCTACTGCTGTGTGCTAGTCACCTCGCTTGTGCTGCTGGTAATCATTCTATTTCCTTGTCTTGTTCTTGTCATCTCTTCATTTCCCTGGCTTGTACTGGTCACTTCTACATCGCCATCCTCCTGTCTTGCGTTGCTTGCCATCTCTCCATCTTTCTGGCTTGTAATGATCACTTGTTCATCTTGGCTTGTGCTACTGGTCACTTTTTCTTGGCTTGTACTACTGGTAACTTCTTCATCTTGGCTTGTACTACTGGTCACTTTTTCTTGGCTTGTACTACTGGTCACTTCTTCATCTTGGCTTGTACTACTGGTCACTTCTTCATCTTGGCTTGTACTACTGGTCACTTCTTCATCTTGGCTTGTACTACTGGTCACTTCTTTATCTTGGCTTGTACTACTGGTCACTTCTTCATCTTGGCTTGTACTACTGGTCACTTCTTCATCTTGGCTTGTAGTGGTTCCCTCTTCATCTTGTCCTGTGTTGCTGGTCATCTTCCTCTCATCCATGTTTTGTCTCTCCATTCGATCTGTAAATAAGAAATATGGAACATGTCAAAATTTCTGTTTCTGTCACTCTCACATCAATATTCTCACTCAAGCTTCAAATACCTAATCATTAAGTGCGTGACGGTATACTATTGAATAGCTACATGACCTTACAATGAAGAGAGGAGTAACCTAAGACCAAGAAACCTACCTACCTAAGAATGCAGTATGACGGACCCTCTCTTTGGCATACGTCTGTGTATCTGCCTGTAGGCTACGCGTCAAATCTCCGATGGCATCATACACCAGCTGATATGCACTTGTGTGTCCATCATGTAGGATCCTCGGGGTGTCCTGTGGAGGATTTAAACTCCTACTGAATAATCCTGTAAGACCCAGACCAGCGGCGCCCTGTAGCTGCGGCAAGATAAGGTTGAAAAGCCACACACCAAAGGACAGTAACGCTAGCACGGACAAGCCTGCATCAAGCCCAGTTAGCCCACTGAAGGAGGACGCAATATTGGAATAGCTAGGTAGAGTAGGGTAGCTTGCAGCCTCTTGGTAGCCTGCAATGCTTTGATAACCAGTTGTTCCATGGTAATTAGGCGCTGCTTGGTAGCCTGTAGTCCCCTGGTAACCGGTATAGTAACCCGTGTTGCCATAATACGGATTTGCATAATCGTAGTATCCTCCACCTCCAGTCACTGCCGCCATGGGACTCGCACTAGACTCAAATAACAGCCAGTGCGCGATCGAAAAACTGCTACCACTGTTTGTGTGGTGTGTGGTGTGTTATAGGAATATACACGTATTTAACACACAATTCCTTTCACTGATGTGTTGTGTTTGTGTATTAGGCGTTCACAAAGACGGTGTATATGCCCTTAGGAGAGACGATTTGTTATGAGCAGGATAGCGTCACTCATGGAGGTCTGAGAGCGAGGAGCGCGTGTGAGGGTGGCTGGCGGTAAACTGTGGCAGGCGTGGTGGTGGTGGTCACGGTGTGGTGGTGATCGTGGTAGTGATGTTAATGGATGGGTGGCGTGACTTCGGTGGTGGTGGAGCTTTACATTGTGGAATTATATATACTTAGCAACGGGCGGTATGGCGGCGGGCTGGGGCGGGAGGGAGGTGTGTTGAGGAGGTAGGGAGTAATTTCTTGACTGATTCCATGGTGTGTGTGTGTGTGTGTGTGTGTGTGTGTCGTAAGGGGAGAAGGAAGTGCTTAATACATAAAAAAGACGTTAGATATACAGTTACATACGTGTTTGTAGATGTGAATCCAATCTCTCTCTCTCTCTCTCTCTCTCTCTCTCTCTCTCTCTCTCTCTCTCTCTCTCTCTCTCTCTCTCTCACCTGTTCATCCCTGTAGGACTTTATCTGCGGTCTGTCATTCCCTTGTATGACCTGGTAGAGAAATATCCCGAAGGAGAGATATAGGAGCCCCGTCAGTAGGGTTTCAAAGGGCATGAAGAGCGTAGGGAAGGTTCTCTGTGTGTGGTGATGTGTATCCGAGGTAGTGGTGGTGGTTGTCGCTGTAGAAGGGAGGGAAAGAAAGAAAGAATTATTAATGTGTTTTTATTGCAATATTCGATTTTTTTTTTCTTTGAAGTAATAGAGATCATATGTATAGAACTATTACTACTTACCATTAGCAGAAGTTGTAGTTAAGTTTAGAATTACGAGAAACAGCTTCCAAAAAGTATTATAATATTTCTCTTCCCAGTACCTCCACCTCCTCCTCCTCCTCCTCCTCCTCTTTCTTATCTCCCTTCTCTCCTTTCCTCCGTGTCTCTCTAAGGAGGAGGAGGAGGAGGAGGAGGTAGAGAGATTATCTGAAATGATGTTTGGAGGAGGCGAGAGAGAGGAGGAGGAGGAGGAGGAGGAGGAGGAGGAGGAAGGAGGTACGGAAGAGGAAATATGAGGAAGTAGAGTGGAGGAAAGATGAAGAGAAGAGGAAGAGGAGGAAGGAAGAGGTGTAGAGGAAGAAATGGATGGAGATAAAAGGGAGGAAAGAGGAGAGATGGAAGGAAAGGGAAGAGAAGAATTAGAATGGAGAGAAGAGGAAGAGGAGGAGGAAATGAGATAGCCTTTCTCTGGATCTTTTTGGTTACGCCCTTCTTCCTCTATCTGTTGAGAAAAAAAAAGAAAAAGAAAAATGAAACTTGAAATAATAAAAAAAAAAAATGAAATTCACTTAAAATCTAGTTAACAAAAAATTTATTTATTCATGTGTTGATTTAATGTATTTGTTTATTTAATTATTTACTTGTTTATTTATATATTTTAGTTTTTTTTAAAGTTATTTTTTCTTTTTAACTTTTTTGTGTATATTTTTTCATATTTTTTAGTATCGAATTTTCCTAAAACCTTCGTACATTTACTTTAGATTTCAACTCTTTTCTTTCCTTTTTCTTTTACCTTCGTTCGCAAATCATAGGTGGAGAGCCAATCTTCTATGCCTTTGAGGATCGCTCGTGGCGGCGGTGTGGTGATGGTGGTGGTGGTGGTGGTGGTGGTGGTGATGAGTGGTGGTGGTGGTGGTGGTGGAGATGGTGGTGGTGGTGATGAAGGTCTATTCTTTCTCCACCAAGGGACACCACACTCCGCTAAGAGAATGCTGGAGGAGGAGAAGGAAGAAGAGGAGGTGGAAGAGGAGGTGGTGGAGGAGGTGGTGGAGGAGGAGGAAGAGGGAGAGGAGGAGGAGTGGTGGTGATATGGTATTATTAATGGTAATGAGGTTTATGGTGGTAATAATCGGTGCATATCAACAGTTAATTAATTACTCTCTCTCTCTCTCTCTCTCTCTCTCTCTCTCTCTCTCTCTCTCTCTCTCTCTCTCTCTCTCTCTCTCTCTCTCTCTCTCTCTCTCTCTCTCTCTCTCTCTCTCTCTCTCTCTCTCTCTCTCTCTCACCTCTCCATGACTGCCTCGTAAACTGTCATTCCAAAAACATCCTTTGCAAGTTCTCTTCCCATCAAGTGTTCCATCTTCGTCAGCAGAAAACCCCCACACGGCACCCCCCCATACACCCCCCTCCCAGGCTGTAGGGGGCGTGGGCGTGGACGTGGGGGAAGGCGGTGTGAAGGGGTGTTGGTTGAGAGGAACGGACGGGGGAAGAGAGGGCGTGGTGGTGGCTTTTTGTGGTGGTGGTGGTGGTCATGGTTGGGTGTGGTGATGTGGTGGTGCGTGTGGTGGTGAGTTGAGGGAAATCGAGATTTGTGTGGTGTTAAAGGGGAGGAAGGACGCTTAGGGAAGAACGCCTTGACTTGAGGCTTTGCAGTAGAGGAGGAGGAGGAGGAGGAAAGCCTGTCGACGGGGCGTTTAAGTATTCCTTGTGGGCGTAACTGTGCAGGCGTGGGCGTGGGCGTGCGTGGCGGGATCCTGGAAGATTTCTGAAGCTTGAAGGAGGTGAAATCAGCGGAGGGAATAACAGGAATATGAAGACGTGCGCCATTTTTCCTAACGACAATTGTGGAACGACGAGGAGGTGGAGGAGGGCGACGTGGTGGTGGTGGTTGTCGAGGTGGAAGGCGGAGTATACCAGGGAAGCGTGGATGATGTGGAGTAGGTGGAGTAGGTGGAGTTAGCGTATGAGTATTCCCTTTCACATATCCCTTTTCATCCCCATCCATTCCTTGCCTCTTCAAGTCTTCCTTTGCGAGTAAATTCTCAGTGAAGATCTTCGGAAGAGAAGGAAAGAGTACCACGGCTTTACCTGAAGTGGTTTGACGGCCTCGGAAGGACGTCTCACCTCCTTCTGTACCTAATAGATCCTCCCCAGTTGCCTCTCCGTCTACTGCACCTTCAGGAGTACCGTTAAACTTGCTAGAAATTTCGTCAGGAGGATTTAGTGATGTTGCATTCGTGTTGTGTGTGATGACGGGACTTGAAATGTTAGTGGTGGTATTCTGAAAGGTGTTGGGAGTTGTGGTGAGACTGGGCAAGGGATGGGGGGAGGTTAGGGGTGTGTTAGGGTCAGAGATGAGGTGGTGATGTGGTGTTGTAGGTGGTGGTGTGGTGATTGCATTAGTGGTGTTGATAAGAGGAGGAAAGAAAGGTGAGTTTGTGGTGATGGCAGTAGTGGTGATGGTTGTTCCAGGAATGGTGGTGGTGTTTGTGGTGGTGAGGGAGAAAGTGGTGAGTGGTGGTGATGGTGATGACGGACTGGGTGTTGATGATGATAATGGTGATGATGATAGGGGCGGTAACTGACTCTCAGAATGTAATAATGATGATGGTGTAGACAATAGTGATGACAGTAATGATGATGCTGAAAGTGGTGATAATAATGATGATGATGATGATGATGATAATGGTGGTGGTAAAAGCGAAACTTTCACCCACACATCATCACCATCATCACCACCACCATCATCATCACTAAACTGTTCTGTAAAGTGGTGTAAAGTTTTCGTTTCAACCTCCACTGAAGTTCCATTAGTAAAAACAAGAGCTGCAGTTGGATGTCGTTTACCGTAGTAGTAAGACGAATTCTGATCTCTTTTCCTCGTATCAATTCCAAATGGTTCAATCTCTCCTTGAAATTCCTCTTGTTTTCTGAAGTCCATTAGCTCAGTAATTGTCGGATTGCTTTGGATTGGTGTTGTATCCTCTTTAACCAGTATTCTCTGTGGTTTCAGATTCCATTCAGCCATCAAAACAGCGTCTGACGAAGAGGTGGTACGTCCTTCATTTGTTTTTCCCTCGTACCTTATAACAGAAGGCTCACTTACTAACATGAAGCCGCTTAACTTCACTAATTGTGCATTCCCTGACGTTTCCGTACCTGGAGTGAACGCGCCTATCTTCTCAGGGGTTAAATTAGGGTTAGTAATGCCCCTGGAGGTAGTTACGTGTCCCTGAGCCGCCCCTGTGCTGAGAAACTTTACCCTACGAGGAAGGAAGGTGGAGAATGAAGATTGTTTTTGAAGGATTGACTCTGACACACACTCAGCTGTCTCATCGCTGCTTGGTGTGGGACGGAAAGGTGAGGTTTGTAGAGTGGGTGTAGGTGGGGGTACGCGGTGTAAGGGTGTAGTCAATGCATGTGTACGGCTTGTGATACCAATACAACACCAGAATAACACACCACCAACACCACCACAACACCACCACCACCACCATCTTGTTTTGATCATTGTTGTGTGTTAAAGGTCACAGATTCGAATCCTGAAGACAATTTTTCTTTTTCTTCAGTTTTATTTTTTTCCCTCCACTTTCCTCCACTGAAAATCACCTTTATATCCACTTTTTTTTTGCACTTTATTCACTATCACAACAACACTCACTCACTCTTGTCTATTTTCTCATTTTCTCTCACTTTTTTCTCTCTTTTCTTCTCCTCTTTCCTCCTCTCTAAAGACACTCCCGGCTTGTGTGTGGTGGAGGAGGAGGAGGAAGAGAGGAGGATAAGGAGGAAGAGGAGGAGGAGGAGATGAGTGTTGTGGACTGAGGCACCAACTGATTTCAGGACTAAACCGGAAGCTCCTCCTCTTCCTCCTCCTCCTCCTCCTCCTCCTCCTCCTCCTCTGATAGGAAGCTTGCTCACCGTAACTTCGTAATGCTTGGAGAGGAGGAGGAGGAGGAGGAGGAGGAGGAACCATGTATAACATATTCACTACTTCGTTATGGGTGAGATGTAAGGAAGACGAGGAGGAGGAGGAGGAGGAAGAGGAGGAGGAGGAGGAGGAGGAGGAGAAGGAGGAGATGGTAACGGAGGTCTTCTAAACCCTCCACACCTGACTGCCCTTCTTGCCCTCCTCCTCACGTTTTTACAGATTCTTAGATTACAGTATGATTTTAATAATAGTAGTAGTAGTAGTAGTAGTAGTAGTAGTAGTAGTAGTAGTAGTAGTAGTAGTAGTAGTAGTAGTAGTAGTAATGATGACAATGATGATAATAAAAAAAAAGTTGAAAGAATGAAGATCGAATACTATTTTTTTTTGTCACGTAAAGTTTTGTCTCACTTCTTCCTCTTCCTCTTCCTTTTCTTCTCTCTTCTCTTGGGTGGCTGTTCTTCCTCCTCTTCATCATTCTCCTCTTCCTCTTTCTGTTCCTCCTTCTTTCTCTTCTTTTTCTTTTTGTGAGGCTTTTCATCTTCCTCTTCCTCTCTATGTCTCCTCTTCGTATTCTTCTTTTTAGGAAATTCATCTTTTTCGCTCCCATCCTTCTTCCATTTCTTTTTGAGAGACTGTATCACATCATTATAATCATTATCTTCATCTCTCTTCATAACATCATCTTTTTCCTTCCTTCTCTTCATCATCTTCGATTTTCGTGGAGGTGGAGGAGTGGAGGGAGGATGTGGATTACCCAGTACGATTCCACGCTCTTCCCAGTATTCCATCATCTTCTGAAGGCACTCCCCCCTTCCACATGGCTCCTCGTGTGTCCCTACAGGTGGAGAAACGGTGGTGAAGGAGTAGTGGGAGGTGGAGTGGAAAGTGGAGTGGAAAGTGGAGTATGAACGAGGCAGTGAAGGTTGAGAATGGACGTGTAGATGTATGTGGATGATTACATAAATGGAGGTAGCGGATGATTTACGTGGCTGCCATAGTTTCATTATCTTTTCCCTACAAAGAGGATCACTGCACGGCTCTGGGTCGGGTGGAGAGGAGGTGGAAGAGGTGGAAGAGATAGAAGAGGTATCACTCAGGAAGAAGGGGAAGGAGGAGGGGGAAGGGGTAGTGGTAAAGAAGGAGGAGGAGGAGGAGGAGAAAAAGGCATTGTTGAAAGAGGAGGAAGGGGGAAAGTTACTAGTGAAGGAGGAGGAAGGGGAAGAGGCGAGTGTTTCAAGGGGATCGACAGCCTTACTAGGTGGAGAAAGGTCCTCAGTCGTAGTGGTGTTGATAGTAGTGATGATATTAGCCTTAACACCACTATCGGGGGAGACCTTCTTGTAGGAGGCGCTGGTGGAGGTGTCACTGGTAGCCTCTGTGTCTGAGGATGACTGCGTAGACTCACACTCAGACTCGAACCCCGGCGTTGAGCATTCCTTTATGGTGCCTTTACCCCGTTCACCAGACATACTATGGATCTGATTACTAAAAAAAAAAAAAGAGTTAATCTAAAACGAAAAACACCAGCACGGGAGAGTAAAATGAAAGGAAGAATAACAGGAATATCAATTAACTCGTCTCTTACACCTTCACAAACTCAAATCCTCGTCCTCATCACCTTTATCTAATCTCTATAATCAACAGTGTACTATTTAGAACTAATACACAGACCTTCTTTTCCTCCCAGTAGTGAAGGAGGTTACCGAAACATTCTTTATAGCTGTTGTAGAAAGCTTTTGTGTTGGGTTCGTGTAGGTGACGCCAAGGCTGTTTCCCGCTCCTGTTTTTCTCTTTCTCTCTCATCTCTTTCTATTCTTCCTCATTTTCTTTTTTCTTATTTACTTGAATAATAATAATAATAATAATAAAAAGGGACAAATAGAACAGAATGAAACATCACAACGGTACGCTTAACAAACATTTAATTAAACTCTCCTTCCCTTCGCAGTGACAGAAAACATGTCATAAACAAACAAAATACGTGAGATAAATCATAAACATAACATCATTGCAGGTGTGTATAGATGTAGGGAGTCAGGTGTGTATGTGTATGTGTGTGTGTGTCTGTGTGTGTGTGTATGGGGGGAGAATGCAGCAGGTGTTTAGGTGTGCGGGGCGGAACAGGTGTGTATACGGTGACATCCTTCTCCCAGGTGATGTGTCCCAGAGAGCCACAGAGGACGTAGAGTCTCTAGAAGGTCCATAATATCCTCTGGAGGGCGAACCATCCACGACACTCCGGTGCTGGGGGGCGGAGGGGAAAGAGGAGACGTTAGGAACATATAAACCAGATATGTGTATGTGTATGTGTGTCTGTGTGTGTGTGAGTGTGTTTGTAGCATCCTCTCACCTGACGATAGGGAAGATGAAAGCTGCGAGGCCACCCAGCTGGTCACTTCTCTCGTTGAGGTCACACAGAGGGCGTTGAAGGCAGGAGGCGCCCGAAGGTGACCACACGTAAGGGCTGAGGTGAAGGGCGGCGTTGACAAGGGTGGCGCCAAGACGAGCTACCTCCTCCATCTCCCGAAGTAGCGAATAGGAGGAGGAGGAAGAGGAGGAGGAGGAGGAGGAGGAGGAGATAGTAGAAGGTTGTAGTGGAGACGAAGAAAGATAGGAGGGTTGGGTGGTGTTGTGGTGTTCTTTATCGATGAACAAAGCTTTCTTGAAGAACATATTGTTAAAAAAATCACCACCACCATCACCATCACTATCACCACCACCATTATCCTCATCACCGTTCTTGTCCTCGCCGTCGTCCTCGTGCCAGAAGGAAAACAAGCTTGTCAGGGAGTCGTACAGAGGCAGCTTCGAGGAGAGTGATCCTGGCCTTTCTAACTGTGCTTCCGTCCACTCTTCAACAGCCTCGTGGACTTCAGTAGCGACCTCAAACATCTTCCTAAACTTATCATCTTCTCTCCACGAGCTGAGGAGACCCTGGACGTGTCTCAGAAGCCCGACGCTGATAGAGGACTGAGAGAGAGACGAAATCATGAGTGACACACGAACGTGGACGAATACAATGAAAGCGACAATGGCAAGTAGTGTCAGAACCTTATCAAAATAGTCCCCAGGTAGCATAGTGTCGTAGAAGCCTTTAAGATCATCCACTGTGGAGGTAAAGGAAGTCTCCATCTGGTTCCTGTAAGGCCCCACCAAGTGTTTGAGTCTGTTGTTGACTTGCCTAACACTTGTACTGACGAGGGTTGATAATTCACCTTCATGCAGCTTATTCCGAAGGTCTTCAATCCCGCCCTGTTTCAAGAGGTCCTGGAGTCCTTTACTAACTTGTCCGCGGATGCTATATAATCCTTTATTCATCTGTCCTGTGATGTCTCGTAGGATATCAGTGAATCCTTCTTCTCTGTCACTGTCTCGTTTCCCTCCTCTTCCTCCTTTGATAATATCCTCGTATTCCACAAAACCAGACTCCTCAGTGTAGGATATTCCATCATCCTGTGATCCTCCGGGGTAAGATAGCGTCCCTTCATAATCATATTGGGTTACGTAGGGCATCCCTCCTTCACCTGAGACTCCTCCTTCGGGTGAAAACTGCGATGACCCTTCATGAAACACGGAAAAAGATGTCCGCTGTCCTTCACCTCTTTGCACACTCCCTACAGAAGACTCAGAAGGTTGAACATAAGTAGTAAACCTCTTATGAGCGAGTTGAGGGAAGTTAGACGCCACAGGGAGGAGGGAGAGAGGCTGATTTGGCTGTGAGTTACGGTTCGGATGAGTGAGGTGGAAGGGAGGAAGGAGGTGAGGTGTGTGCGTGACTTGTGAGGAAGGGACTTGATGGTGAGGAGGAGGAGAAGGATTTGGATGAGGTCTGTTCTGCTTCTCCTCTGGTGTATAAAACAACTGTGTGTCTAGCTTGATGGTCTGCTGTGGATGTGTGGGAGACTGTGGTTGATGCTGTGGGCGTGTGTCTGCTGTGGTAGGGTCATCCAGAAGCCTGATCATAATAGTCCTGTAGTTAGTATGTTCCTTTAGGGTTTGTGTTGGAGTCGGGGTGATGTCTGGAGGTGCAGGTCTGATACCCAACACAACGAAGCGACTGTTGTAAGGGTTCTTCAAGACTAGATTCCCCGTTCCGTCCCTATTGACTAAGAAGGGAAAAGGCGTCACACCATCCATACTAGTAGTCTCTCCTGAAAGGGGAGGACCTAAGGAGTCGTACAACGGGAGATCCTGAACGCTAGGACTCCCTATAGAGGTCGTGGACGCCGTTTGCAGCAAGTCATCTATAGTATAAGGCGTGTAATTGTAGGATATTGAAGGGAAGTGTTGTCCGGCGTCTGAAGCAAAGTCCTGATACATGATAGAGTCCTGCACGTATCCTTCCAAGCTCCCAACGCTACTTACAGGGATATGGACGCCGTAGGGAACGTAGGATACAGGTGAGGATGTCCCCCCAAGGCGCTTTGACATGAAATCCTGCAGAAAATTAGAGTCCTTTGGTAATTCCTCAAATACCTCACTAGGAACCTCCTGCACGGGGATGTGGTGCTCCCAAAGGTCCCTCAATGTGCTGTATAGAGGCTCCTGTAGGACGTGTAGGATAGGGGCGGTAAGAGAAGGATCTGCTACAAGGGCCTCAGGGGGTAGGATGCCTGTAGTGGTGGTGGTGGTGGTGGTGGTGGTGGTGTTATTATTATTATTATTATATATTTCTTCCTGTTGTTGTTGTTGTTGTTGTTGTTGTTGTTCATGCTCTAATTCGTGGTTTAGGTCCTCCTCCTCCTCCTCCTCCTCCTCCTCCTCCTCCTCCTCCTCCTCCTCCTCCTCCTCCTCCTCCTCCTCCTCCTCCTCCTCCTCCTCCTCCTTCTCCTCCTCTTCCTTCACTACCTTGTCACCACCTTCTTCAGGATACATAACAGTGACAAAAACTAGAGGCGCTGGTGACGTGTAGTCTTCCTCTTCC
>JAXIVD010002161.1:5000-15000 GCA_036785275.1 Cancer borealis
GCCAATCCCAGTGAGAAAATATAAGGGCAAGAAAAAGAAGAAGACAAAGAAAAGTTTAAGAAAAAAATTAAGAAAAAAAAACTAAGGATAAGTAATGAGGAGGGAAAAATCTCAAGAAAAAAGGAAAATAAGACTAGAAATGGGTTTTAATAGAGAAAGAAAGCAAAGCCTCCTTCCATCACCATATAGAAGGTTGCAGTTCTCACCCAACTTTCAGACTGGTCGGACGTAGCCACTGCTCAAGTTTTACCTACGTCAGAAGACACACGCCTGTGTCCTTCTGCCATTATTCGCGATGAGGGCTTCCCTCCTCTCTCGCCTTTGAGGAGCTTCACTTGTGGGGTTTTCCCGTCCTCAGTCGCAGCCCATCCACCCTACAAGTGCTATCCCAAAACGTCCGAGGCTTCCATCGCCTGGTAGCGGGTCATCGTTGGGTTCTGACTCATCGTCTCGAAGTGCTTCACGGGGCGGTTTTCCTCCTTGTGAGACTACCCGCCACTCCACTCTGCTATCCACCTCTGCTTCTGCTACGGCTACACCTCCCAGTGCTGTTGCAACGCCTGCTGCTGGCCTTGAACCTGCTCCTTCAGGACTACCTCTGAGTGTCGCCTCGTCATCCTTCACCACCGCTCTCTGTCACTGACGGTGACGGCTTCACCACGGTGTCGAGCAAGCGACACACCGTCCAGACCACCATGGTTGGTATCTCATCACCTCCTTGGAACAGGAGCTTCCTGCATTCCAAGTCCCCATTCAAGATGGTTTTCAGACGTTCTACGACGCCATGGCTGCCCTTGAAGAGGATTGCCCTACTCTGGTGATGAGATGCCTGCCGGGGAAGGATGACAGCTCTCCTCACCACGTATTACCTCTTCACCTCAAAAAGTCCATTGCACTTCCTCCACCCAGACACCTGCCATGCCTCCGCAGACTTCCCCTTCAGCGTGTAGTGAAGAGATACGCTACTACTATCTGCCAGCAGAGTCCTTCCAAGCCATTGGAAAAGAGCTGGCAAACGGTCTCTCCTTGACACTCGCTGATGCTCTTGACATCCCCGTCTCCCTGCCATCTTCAGCCAAGCAATACAGACTGTCATTGATGAATACCTCGACAAGATGAGAACCTGCTCCATGTCAAACATGTAGCAGCTGCCCTCTCCATACCTGCACTTCACTGACGGGCCCTTAGCCAGCCCGTGTCCTTTCCTATGAAGGACAATAGAAAACAACAACATAGAAGGGTAGACTAACCAGGAGTAGATTCCCCAAGTGTGCATAGACAATGGCATACACGCCTCCAGAGGCGCCCGCCACATAGGCTCGGGGCATGGCTATGGACTGAGACAGGGAGCCCGCCAGCACACCGGATAGGTAGATGAGCCCCACGCGCCACCACCCGTGCACCAGCTCCAGCAGCAGCCCCAGCACGGTCTGCATCACCAGGTTCATCGTGAGGTGCATGTATCTGAAGGAAGGAAGCACAGTGAGGTGAGTGTTGTGGGTTTTTATTCCCTAGTCACCAGGCTGGACTGGTTACTTAGTGTTATTGGTTTTTCTTCAAGTATTTATTGCGCGTTTGTGTATAGTTTCCCATTGGGTATATTATTTTCCTACCAATATTTTTACTGGCTCTTTATTTTGGAAGATGCATGAAAACTAATGTCTTTCCTTAAAACTTTCGTTTTCTAATAATTTCGTACAAAGAAACTATAGTAAGGGTAACAAGTATATTTTGTAGTGTCCGCATTCTTACCCTGAATGTATGAGAGCATAGCTCATGTACCGCCAAGCCTCATAGCGCCTGTAGGGGTTGTAGATGAGCGGGCTGTAGAGGGGTGCAGGCCCGTTGGCGGTGACAGGTTGTCCCATGTCGTAAGCATAATAGATGAAGACACCGATCTAAAAAGATAGCAGCGTTGTGTGTGGTGTTGATTGGGAGAAAGCTCGTTAACCTCACTGATTATTAACGAAACCATCAATATTATATAGATTAATACTATTAAAATTACACACGTATATATAGGAATTATCTACTGCCGATACCAGTCATTTATGACCACTAACTCAAAATTGATAATACGTATTAAACACACAGATTTGCCTCACAATTATACTTCTCCTCGAGTGCTGATTACGGAGCTTTGAAAACTTCTGATTAATGTAACTCCATAGAACTTTTTATTCACTTTTGTTTCTCATGATACATTGTTTTTGTTTGTGAAACATTTGGTGAGGAAGACCAAGTTTTCAGATGCTTTGTCCTGTTCTCTTACCTTGTGTGTTAGGTCCGCACCACACCACATGCTGTGGGTCAATCATTAACATTTCGTAAACACTTCATGTCTTGCGTGAGAAAAGCAAGCTGCTAGTGTGTGTTTTTTACCTTGCATGATTCTCGTGATTTTCTTAATGGCGTTGTATATCATGCATATTGAACCACTGTTGTAAGTTGACTCTTGTGTGCGGAACTCTGGTTATAATGGTGACCGTGTTCGTCTTGAATCAGTCTTACAACATTGGACGCCACCATGACGGCTTGGATTCGTTACAGTATGCTTCAAGATTGTCAGATTAAGATTTATATTTAGTAAATGGCAGGCTTGTCAGAGCTGACATAATTAAATACTGGAAAATAATCCATACTGAGTCTACAATCTCTCCTCGTAACATTGCCACTCTGGTTCCAGCTAAATTTACGCGTAGCCACAGGTTTACATTAGTACAGTACATATAAGAACTATTATGGAATGCAGAATTCTTTACTCTGAGGTTTATCCATCATTGGAATTCCCTGCCAGACACGTGGGTGCCGCAACACCTTCAGGAACCTTTCAATCTGGCGTGCATGGTACTCTTGCTTCTGCTTTATACAACTGTTTGTCATTTCAACGCGATAAATGCTATAAAAAAATGGAAGCACTTTTAATAATCGAATTAATGTTTATTGACAAAAAATTCTAGTTTACTTTCGATAGGAAGAATAGAACGTTGAGAGACGTATAACGAAGCATGATCATTATTATTATGTTATTATGTTATTATGTTATTAAGTTATTATATGCAATATACATTCACTGCTGTGGAAACAAGATGAAGTGAATGATATTATTGTGTGTTGTATATGTTGTTGTTAGTGTGCGATAGAGCTATACTGCTGTTCGTTTGTTTGTGTGTCTGTTACCAAGGGTCATTATCCCCGTCTGGCACCACGTGATATCGTTGTAGCGGCGCCTCAAATGCAACCAATCAATCAGTTAATCAATCACTCAATCAATCAAGCCTGCTAGGACTAAAATTGACGTAGAATAGAATTTCATCAATGCACCTAGATGAACACAACGTTGCCGCTCAAGTGTTGGGCTAAACTAACACTTCAGAAACACCTTAACCAAACTCCTCACAGGCAATGTAGTGTGTTAATGATCTAACATCACTTCATCGTTAAGGTTAGGTTAGATTAGGTCGTGAGGAGACTATTCTGGGACGCATGAAAGGTACTATATATAATGGGTATACATAATCTTATTCTATCGATATACAGATGAATAGGGAACATCTATACTAAATATTTAATCACTTCACCACGAGGAAAAGAGATAATAAAGTAAATATGACACGAGATGTAAGAAAGTGAAGGAAGGAACTGTGAATATGATGTATTTACACTTTCATCATCATTTTCTTGTGTATGAATATGATGTTGTTGGTGGTGTTTGTTTGTTTGTTTGTTTTTAATGGCAAACTTCTGAGATTTTTTGGCTTTGGTTTCTCGTCTTTATCGTAGTCCTATCACACACACACACACACACACACACACACACACACACACACACACACACACACACACACACACACACACACACACACACACTTAAAAAAAAAAAAGCTCAAAACCTTTTTAGAACGTACATTTGTTGTTGCATTTACGTGTTTGTAGAAGATGGAGAATGCAAACAGTTTGGGGAGGAGAAAATGGCATCGGAACTGGTGAATCCCATTATGGTCTCTACACACGCTCCTCCCTTTGTTTACAAGTGATGAGCTGATACCAGTGTGCGATAGCGTGATTTATGGGAGAGAGAGAGAGAGAGAGAGAGAGAGAGAGAGAGAGAGAGAGAGAGAGAGAGAGAGAGAGAGAGAGAGAGAGAGAGAGAGAGAGAGAGTTTGTAATGATCATACTTCACACGATCACTGCTATAGTATGACTGTTAAGTTTCCTGACCCTAAGTTGGTGTAACATATGTACAGTATCACCTAAATCTCTCTCTCTCTCTCTCTCTCTCTCTCTCTCTCTCTCTCTCTCTCTCTCTCTCTCTCTCTCTCTCTCTCTCTCTCTCATAGGAATAACACACGGAAAAGAAATATAAAATTAATGAGAAAATTGGGCTATTCTTTGAGTCAGAGTCGGTGAATGCGTCAGTGAAATAGATGACATATATTCCCAGTGCGCATAAGGACAAGTAATGGTGACACAAGATCGATGTCATTTGTTTTAACCTGTTTTTTCACTCAGTGCGCATCTCTTCATCACTGGTAAACATATGCCACGTTCTCTCCCCTCAGTCACTTGATGCCGGCCTCGTTGTGCCGCTTTTTCGACGGTGTACTGCACGTAATTTATAGGAACACACCAAGTAGTAATGAAACGCTGACGAGGGGTGTCCTAAGGTACTATGATTTCAAAAGCTGCTGAAGTTACAAGAGCAGCAGTGGTGTTAACAGTGCAGTATCAGTATGATAATTATTATTAGTAGTAGTAGTAGTAGTAGTAGTAGTAGCAGTAGTAGTGGTAGTAGTAGTAGTGGTAGTGGTAGTGGTAGTGGTATTATTATTATTATTATTATTATTAGTAGTAGTAGTAGTAGTAGTAGTAGTAGTAGTAGTTGTTGTTGTTGTTGTAGTTGTAGTAGTAGTAGTAGTTGTAGTTGTAGTTGTAGTTGTAGTTCTAGTTCTAGTTCTAGTTCTTATTGTTATTATTATTGTTATTGTTATTGTTATTGTTATTGTTGTTGTTGTTGTTGTTGTTGTTGTTGTTGTTGCAGTAGCGCCAGAATGAGGCTCTTATGAAAACAAAAAGATTTACTTCACGTTGTCATTGTGTTATCGCTTCTGATCAATAGTTTTAATTCATTCGCTTTGAACCGATGTTCCACTACACTATGACCATGTTTAGATACGTCAATTTAGTACAGGTGGATTGATACTCCTCATTTGGCGGAACTCAAAACAAAAGAAGGTGGAAAAACAATGTAAGAAAGTGTTCCAGAAAAAAATATTTGCCAGTGAAAGTCATAAGGGATTGAATATACGAGTTAACACCTGCATTAGTAAGGTGGACGGAGCAGCCATGAGAGGTGGAGGGGAGGCATGCAGTGAAGAGGAGCAGGAAACATGAGTAAGGCAGTAAAAGATAGCAAGAGTGTAACAGTGTAGCAGATTGTGAAGAATTGAGGATAATCAGCTTAACGAGGGCAGTTGTTGAGACGAATTGCCTTTGCCTGTTTAGAAGTGGTGTGAGTAGAGGACAAACCTATCCATTCCATCCTCCTCCTCCCCATCCCCCCCACACACACACATAGAATCGCGTCTGAGTGTGGATAAGTAATGACGGAGGAAAAACATAAAAACATAACATTACGGGCGTTAATTTAGCAAGAGTTGAGACACATTATTTCCAGTTAGTTAAATTAAATATATGCGTTTCCGGTCAAATTTTCTGTAGGAAGCCTATAATTTGCTGAGTGTTATCTCGCCAACTGATGTTCTTTGTGGTTGTCGAAACACGTTATTTGTCGAATGTTATCAGATCACTCGTTATTTTATGGCTGGAGTTTGTCTGGTTGACGGGACAATTACTTAACAAATCATAACAACTATATTGATTGATATGATGCGTAAAAGTTAATGGTAAAAGCAAATGGTTGATAAATAACTGATTATCCAAGTCACCTACATATAAATTCACTCCAATATATTCTTGCTAATAATTCTGACCTTCAATACTCTCTCTCTCTCTCTGTCTCTGTCTCTGTCTCTCTCTCTCTCTCTCTCTCTCTCTCTCTCTCTCTCTCTCTCTCTCTCTCTCTCTCTCTCTCTCTCTCTCTCTCTCTCTCTCTCTCTCTCTCTCTCTCTCTCTCTCTTTTATCACCACCACTCCTCAGCCGTGTAGATAGAGAGAGAGAGGGTGAGGAGGGTCTCTCCACCATGACAACGCCCACCACTACTTCCTCCCGTCTCTCGTTACCACAATCATTCATCCTCTCTCTCTCTCTCCCCCCCCCTCTCTCTCTCTCTCTCTCTCTCTCTCTCTCTCTCTCTCTCTCTCTCTCTCTCTCTCTCTCTCTTAGACATCATCAAAGTCATTCCTTCCACACCAATGACCTTGTGACAGTAATATTAGATCGCCTCCACACTTGTGCTCAAACATGTGTAGGAAACAAGTAAGCGAAAAATATTTTACCAAAGAAGCTGAGAAGGTGTGTGCATGTAACAGTATTCACAGCGCACGTGTGGAGGCGCCTTTAGATTCAGGTCAATCCCAAAACCTTTAGATAATTTTTCCTCCACGCATGTGTCTGATGCTACAAACCGAATCAATACAAATCGTCCACGTAATTAGTAAACTTACGTAATAGTTCAGGTGTTGTGTGGTTAGATTAGGCTACACTATAGAATTATGTGGCTATTTTCAGACCACTAACCTGACCTTTTCAATAATAGTTCCCCCTCCCACACCTCTCATTGTATTCTGTTTATGCCTTTACGTTACCATGGCAGTGTGTACCGTACTAAACGAGAGACAGGTAGTTTCGTTTCACCTGTGCTAACCCAACCTAGTACACGTAAGATTTCCTGCCGACACGAAAAAAAAAATTACTACTACAATAATAGCAATAACTATCACTTTTGCTATTACTATACTTATTTATATGATCACTCTCTACAACAATAAAGAGGTAGCACTGCCAATATTACCTCTTACCTATTTAATTCTTGTAACTAACCTTTGATTCCGTAACACAAGTACAAAAAATTCACACACAAAAAAATAAGTATACAGTTCACGCGTTTACACCCTGATAAAGCTAAACTAAGAAAAAAATTTCATTCTCGAATGCAATAGAAAATAAAAAATAAATCATATAGAAAGAGACAAAGAGGAAAAAAGTAAGTGTATCGAATCTGTGTGAGATCAAATAATATTAATGCAGTAAGTGATGGTTTAAGTCACATTGATAAGGAATAGATTGTAGGAGTTATGAAGTAATGAGGCTTTGTGATGCAATACATGTGTGTGCTTGTAACTGAAGCTGAAGTGGGGCGTGAGTTGCGTGACAGACCATCAGGTAGGGGAAGAGTTGAACGTAAAGACCCAATGCACACGAAGAGACTGGTGGGTAAGGCAAACACGGATTACACACACACACACAAACACATACACACACACACACACACACACACACACACACACACACACACACACACACACACACACACACACACACACATAAACGAATACAAAGGAAGCAATGAAGTACGAAGAAGAAGAAAAAGAAGGAAAGGTGGAACTAGACGAGCTGAACATGAAACACCAGGAAAATTAAAAAGGAAAAAGAAAAGGGACAAGAAACACTCACCACCACCACCACCACCACCACCACCACCACCACCACCACGATCACTACCACTACCACCACCCACTCACCTCCACCAGCGCCGCCGTCAGCATGAAGAGGGCGGGCGGACAACACCGATACTCCTGCAGGTAACTCCTCTTCTCAACGGTGCGTTCTCCTCTGGGCACGACGCTGAGTGCTGCACGGTTGAACGCCTCACGTGCCCTTGACTCCTTGGCTGACGCTTCTGCCTGTAGGTGCGAGAAAAGGCTAAAACATCGAACAAAACGAAAAATTAATAAACACAATCAGAACGTTTACGCTACAAAGAAAATAAGAAGACAACAAGATAACAGAAGACAAAAAAAAAAAAAAAAGACTCACGAAGGTCATATACTCCTCGAAGTTGAGGTAGCCATCTTGGTTGAGGTCCGCCCGACGAAGTAGCTGGGTGACCAGTGCATTGGGAAGGGCGTCCGCGTCCCTGGTTTGCATGAGACGCTCCTTGACCACCACCAAGGGCACGGCGCGGTTCTTGTCTGCATACTGTCGACTCCAGAACTCCTCCGCGACTCTTAGATGTCTGGCAGCAACGGGAGGGAGCTGCATGGCGGGGAAGAGAGAATGAATAAAAGGAAAGAAAAGGGAATTAAGGAGATATAATGAAGCAGAGGGAATAATGAGGTGGAAGTGACAGGTGGATGAGCGTGAAGGAATGGAAGTGTGAGCTGGAGTTACAAGGTGATGGAGGGATGGAAGGAAGTGGAATGACATGATGTAGAGGCGAAAGTGATGCCATGGAATTAATGCGAGGAAGAAAAGGGATGTCAGGGAGTATTGTTAGAGGATGGTGGAGTAGGAAGAAGGTGAGGGAGGTGATAAAGAATGTGTGTGGAAGGAAAAAGGAAAATTATGTGAAAAAAAAGTGTTGCTACGTTTACTTTGGTGCAAAATAAAAGATTAGACGAAAAAGTGTGCTATGGCCAGACTGATAACGTGAAGTGTATAAGACTTACGAAACTTGTGAAATGATCATGTAATATTCTATAGTTTATTGCGTAATAGGAGTGGAACAGAGAAATATAGAAATACATACATTTATCTATTCTACCTATCTATAGTCTCTGACGCCTCGTTTCCTCCGGGAACGTCCCTCAGGGGGATGGTCACGGTAGAAGAGCCTCCACCTCTCCTTATTCAAACACTCCCTCCTTGCTTATGCAATCTCTCCCGCTCTATCAGAAACTCTTTCAGGCATGTACTCCTGCACCTTATACTTCCATCTTACTACTGGCCTTCCTCTCATCTTAGGATCCTTAGGACCCTCAGTTTCACTCACATACAGTTTCTTCACAAAATCTTCACTCATCTTTTCCTCAAGATCACCAAGCCACCTCAAAGCATTTCTTTTCACCCATTCCACTACACCACACTTCACTCCCTTTGCACAAGGTTCCATGCCACACCTTTCATACACGCTTTCATTGCTCTCACCTTCCCGTCTTGTCACGCCACATGCTCCTCTCGGATAACTCATTTCCACAGCACGCACTCTTGACTGCTGTGCCTTACTCCATGTCCAAGTCTCTGATTCATACATCAATGTTGGCATACATGCATACATAAGTAAATAAATAAATAAATAAAGTAAGTTCGCAAACTCATCAATATAAAATAATAAATAATAAAACTGGTACAAAACAGGTTCAAAAATATTATATAACTTGAATATCAAAGAAAAACATTAAAATAGAAATAACAGTAATAATAAATTCGGTTCATTCATCAACAATCATTGCGCATTAAATCACTAATAAATGAATCCATAGACAATAACTAGAAGCAGCGGGATGATCGTCAAGGTATGCAAGTGGTATGGACGAGAGTATAGAGGTGCAAAAGGTGGACATTGATTGGCTAATATTATAATGATGTGATGTGATAGTAAGACATGTTTTCCTATACTTACGTTTCCCGGCCTGCCAGACTTCACTTCCATAGAGGCAACGCGCGTCATGATTATTTTAACTTCTTTCCTCAATTAGCGTCTCTATTTCCGTTTCCCTTCTCTCTCTTCTCAACCTTCCCTCTTGTTTCTCCTTCTTCCCCTCACTTGTTCGGCTTGTTACAGTTATATATTTTTTCTATATTCCGTATTTCTTCATGATTTATTACAGTTCTTTCTATTCTTCAAAACTATCCTTTCTTTTTCCTGTTTCCTTTGTCTGTACGTTGTCTTGTGGTGGCGGTGGTGGTGATGGTGGTGGCGTGCGTCTCTCTCGCAGCCCCGTCGTCTTGTGCTGGGTTAGTCGTCACGTAATTACATACACACACACACACACACACACCCTCACGGTTTATTGAGTGAACCCGCCTCCGCCATCT
>JAXIVD010002161.1:22500-27500 GCA_036785275.1 Cancer borealis
TCGTGTGATGGGTGAGGAAATCAGAAGCCAAGTGTAAATATACGTACCGTTAAACTAACATTGCAATCCACACTGAGAGGAGGAAGAGGATGTAAAATGATGAATGGAGGGAGGAGCGACTGTCGGCAGCTCCTCTCCGTCTGACACTTTAAGCTACACTGGCTAGGACGAGGGAGGGAGGGAGTGAGGGGCGAGGAAGGGAGAAAATGCCACATGGAGAGAGACAGAGGGGGAAAGGGGATGGGGGAAGGAGGGAACGGAGAGCCAGGCGTAGATAGAGGGCCAGTGCCACTTACTAACTCCACCCACAATAGTAGTAATAGTAATAGAAGTAGTAGTCGTTGTTGTTGTTGTTGTTGTTGTAGTAATGCTATTTCCAGTAATATCATGAATTACTATGAAGTACATTATGAATATTTTTCGGTCCATAAATAATATTTCACGTTGATGACCGTGACCCTGAGCTACCGGGTAACGCCTCTGGATCGACACACACCGCGTAGCAGAACACGGTGTAACGTAACGTGATGCCAGGTGGTGAGGCGTGCTTGCAGTGCCCGGCCTTGAGGTGGAACGAGTGGTAATGCTCGTCATTTATGTCATGCCTCTGTGTTAGTGCAATGATTACACTACAATTTGGTAGAGAAATTGGTGATCTTGCAGAAACCTGGAGAATAGTTTTTTTCTTAATATTTTTTGGTTCAAGATATATGGTCGCCATTAGAAGCAGGATGTTATTTTGCATACTCTTTTTTTATTATTATTTTGTTTTCAGTGAGCGATTATTTTTGTAGCTTGGTATAACTTTTTTTTTTCTGTCAGGTGAATTGTCATTTGTTACTTCATTTTCATTTGCTATTTTTTCACAATCTTAGACAATATTCACTTACCTATACGACCTTCATGCTTGTTAACTATACTATAACTGTGACGGTATTCATTAATGCGATTCAAATTATACCAAACTACGCCACCTGAACATCTGCCTAACAAACTAACTAACTACACCATCTTCAGCCTAATTAAAGTTACATAAACAGTCAACGTTATATAGTGGACGAAACACCAACTAAGTCAGAAGCAAGAGGAAGAAAAAGTGACAAAATAATATAGACTCCCTTTGCACTTCATGGTTCATCTTCTGCTCAGTTTTCGTTTTTCCTCCTGACGATATATATCTCTCAAGTGTCAAGATAACATCACACACGTTGCCATATCACTGCACTCAAAACCTCACACAACATTAAATTATGAGTATATCATGCCAAAAACTCACACCTCAACCCTTTCTATCCCCTCCCTCCTTCCTCCTTCATATCATAACCTACTCTATCAAATCAATAATTCGCCTCAATAAACATAAACAAATATACTTATACATATTCTAATTGTCAACCACACAGATGATGCGGAGAAGTGTGGTTATTTTTATACATTATTTTTTTCCTCGTGATAACATATGTGTGGAGGATTGATGATGCAAAGCTGATGAAGATAAGATGCTGCTGCTGACTAACTGCTGACTCTGTTAACTGCTGACCGACCACCTGCTTATGTGCAGGGGTGCTGGTGCTGTTGTATTCCTGAGGGGGACTGGGGATAGGTTAGAGAGAGAGAGAGAGAGAGAGAGAGAGAGAGAGAGAGAGAGAGAGAGAGAGAGAGAGAGAGAGAGAGAGAGAGAGAGAGAGAGAGAGAGAGAGAGAGAGAGAGAGAGCAAGAAAAAATAGATCAGTATTAGTTTATGTATGTTCATGTATGTATATCTTTGTTTTTATTTGAATTAGAATGTATATTTTTACCCTCGTGTGTATCATAACGTATATATGGATTTTGTATGTGCGTGTCTAGCTGCGTGTTCGCCTATAATTGGAATGAAGAAGAAAAAACTAGGTGTAAGAGCCAACATAACTCTCTTACATTCATTCCTCACCGTATAGGAAAATAAATAAAACACGAATGTATGAAATAAATCAACACAGACGACAATAATATAAAACCAAAGCACTGTAACTAATATAGATACATTAAATCAACCAAAACTCCTACAGGCACAAGTCAAAGCCAGCACAACCCTCTGAATATGTGCGTCTCGTTGCCATGGTAACGAGGACGCGGCAAGACAAACATGGCTACCGCTATCACCAAGTGGACGCGTGAGAAGGGCGGCAGGAAGGACTTCGTTGACTCCACCCGCAGGAGTCACCAGCCCCTCCGTGTGATCCTCTCCAGCAGTGACGCTGCCCGGATGAGGGAGATGGCGGGGCTGGGGCGGGAGGAGACGGGGAAGGGCATGGAGGAGAGGGAGGATGTCATGGTAAGGAGGAGGATCGAGAAGCTACGGGCACTCCTACACGACGTGAATCTGGAGGAGGAGGTAAGTTGTAGTAGTAGTAATAGTAGTAATAGTAGTATCTTGTGGTGGTGGTGGTGGTGGTAGTCAGAGATTGGTGATGAAAGTGGTGGTGATGGGAATGGAAAAAGTAAACAGTAGTAAATATGATGATGAGGAAGAAAAGAAACACGAAGAAATCTCACACTTTACACTTAATTCATATATATCCTACGTGGCTGCAGGAGAAGACAGAGGACGCGCCCTTGCATCCCCGTGCCGACACTAGGGGTGTGGAGGAGCTGAGGCAGGAGGCAGTGGGTAGGAGCCGTGCCCTTGGGAGAGTGAGGAAATACCTGCCGCCGCCCGCCGCTCCTATCACGCCGCAGGAAAGAGGGGAAAGAATACACGCTCAGGTGAGGAAAAGTTTCATATTTTACAACTTTCAAATGTTTTCTATTATCCTTCATAGGGAAGGACACGGGCTGGCTAAGAGCCCGTCAGTGAAGTGCAGGTATGGAGAGGGCAGCTGCTATACGTTTGACATAGAGCAGGTCCTCATCTTGTCGAGGTGTTTATCAATGACGGTCTGTATTGCTGGTATAAAAAAAAAAATACGCTGAAGGGAAAGTCTGCGGAGGCATGGCGGGTGTCTGGGTGGAGGAAGTACAAAAAAAGACTTGAGGTGAAGAGGTAATGTGTGTGGTGAGGAGGACGTGGTGCAAAGCGGGACGATCGTCTGAGTGGAACGAGTTGTGCGTGATGGTCGTCGGACGGGAAGGCTTGTGATTGGTGGCTGGCGAGGGGTCGCGGCGGTGGGAGGCAGAAGTGGAAAATCGGTGGGTGCTGAGCGCGGGGCAGGTGGTGGATCCGTGGGTAGCTGCTGGGTAACCACGGCGTCGTAGGATGTTTGAAAACCATCTTGAACACTCCTGTTCCGATGAGGCAGGTTGCAAGGATGACACACCAACCATGGTGGTCTGGGCGGTTCGAGTACGGCGTCACTTGCTCAACACCGTGGTGAAACCGTCATCGTCAGGGGCAGAGAGATAGGTGGTGGAGGATGACAAGGCGACACTCAGAGGTATTGCTGAAGGAGCAGGTTCAAGGGACGCAGCAGGCGTTGCAACAGCACTGGGAGGTGTAGCCGTAGTAGAAACAGAGCCGGATGATGGAGTGAAGTGGCGGGGAGTCTCACAAGGAGGAAAACCGCCCCGTGAAGCACTTCGAGACGGTGAGTCAGAACCCAACGATGACCCGGTGCCAGGCGACGATGTACGGTGCGATGTAGGCTGCGACTGAGGACGGGAAAAACCCCACACAAGTCAGGCTCCCAGGACACAGGCGTGTACCTTCTGACGTGGGTAAAACTCGAGCAGTGGCTACATTCGACCCGTTTGAAAGCAGAGTGAGAATTGTGAAAATAATGATGAGTTACTCCTAAATTTGTCGTTTTCTTTTATTGTTTTTATTTTCTATTATTATTCTCTATATGGATAGCTATTATGAAATGGTGCAAAGCTACGGTGTGTTTGTTTAAATCTACATTATGTCTGTTTTGTAGGTTTTGAAGACGCTCCCAGTCCAAGTGAAGGAGCGGGAGGAGCGGAGGCGAGAGCGGCGAGAGGAGGAAGACAAGTGGAGTCAAAGGGTGCGACAGAACCAGAGAATCTTCGAGGAGGACCAGGAAAGAGAGCGTCAAAGAAAGGAGGAGAAAAAGGAGAAAGTCAAGTGGGAACTCGATCAGCTGTGAGTGATCATTATTATCATTATTAGTAGTAGATGTAGTAGTAGAAGTAGTAGGTCCCTTATTTTCTAACGGTAGCTTGCCTTAACAATACAGACACATACAGCCATCAAAGCCACAGGTAATTACAGGTAACCGTTTGTTTCCCAGGTGTAAGGAGCGAGCAGGGCTGCGTCAGGAGGAAAGCAATCTCATTCAGCGTCACCGTCAGGAGCTGGAGAGAAGCCAACAGGTGTACCATCGTTACCAACAGCACCAGGCCATACAGGTAGGTAACACACACACACACACACACACACACACACACACACACACACACACACACACACACACACACACACACACACACACACACACACACACACACACACACACACACACACACTAAAAAAAAAGAAAAAAAATCTTATCTCCACCCCCCCCTCTCTCTCTCTCCTTATGTAGGCAGCGCAAAAGAAGGAACGGAAACGAGATGAACTCCTGAAGGAAATTGAGAAAGTAAAAGCTGAGCGTCTGAAGGAGGTGGTGCGGGAGGAGCAGCTTCGGGAGGAGCAACTCAGGTACTCAGCGGTGAAAAGAGCGTTCGCCAGACAAGTAAAGCAGAAGACGTTAGACAAGATGCAAGGGAAAAGAGAGCACTCGGTAGGGAGAGAGGCGCCCTTGTAAAACCCAGGTCAGTGGTAGATTTGAGACAGAAGGAGGAGAGAGAGAATAAACAAAGAGACAGGATGATATAAACACTGACGGAAGATGGGATGAAAGTATATGGCTAAGAAAGAAAATTATGTAAGAAAATTGAGAGAGAAAAAAAAGAAAGCAGATGGCAAGAACGAAAGGCATGAATGAGAGGAGATATTAGAGGAAGAAATATGACATGGGAAGGAAGTAATGGTAGAGAAGGAAGGAGAATAGAAGAGAGAAAGT
>JAXIVD010002161.1:38820-48820 GCA_036785275.1 Cancer borealis
AGGTGGATGTAGGTAATAAGGGAGTATTGGAGTAACAGGAACTACCACGTATACACTCCCCCAGGCCTTTTGTAGCATACTTATGTTCTTATATAAATTTTTTTGTCTAGTAGAAGTGAACTTAAATATAAATCTAACTTTCTGTAATACTTTTCTTATAGTCAAATGGAAATAGATAAATTAATGATAGATTCAGGATACATAATAATAAACATTTATCTGATAATGAATGAATATAACTAATAAATATAGTTATACACATTATCCTCGTCCTTCCCCAGACCCTGACTGAGACCAGGTGTGTGTGTTATTCAAGAGCACCTCATTACCACTGTGTACAGATGTGTGGCAGGTGTGTTGGAGTGTGGCGCGGCGTGGTACTTCAACGTGAGTGTGGTGAGTAGGGTGTGTGGTGGTGGTAGTGTTTAATTGACAGCTAAATACAGGTATGTGTGTGTGTATAAACAACCGGCGGTGGTGTGTTTGTTTTTATCTATTTATTACATTGAAGGATCGACAAATCTAGTACACACACGCCATCTATTACAATATGTACAGTAATTAACATCCTTCAAAGTGTGTGCGTCTCGCTAGAATGTTGTTGAAGTGGTTGTCTGTCATTAAGTAGTTACATAGGTACCTTTCATAATATAGTGTGTATGGTGTTCTGACATGAAATGGGATCCACAACCAGTGCATCAAGAGTCACGGTAGGAGAGTTGTGGTGAGTTGACGCAGGATTGTGGTGACCAGGTGACGGGATGCACGTTGGGGGGACGAGAGGGCACGGAGACCACACTGACTAAAGATTCGGAAGACGACCCAGTCTGATTTTTGGACTAAGCAGTTTTTTTCTGATATATTTTAATGTGTTTTTAATTAATGGGTAAAACTAAACAATCACTACTCCACCCCTTTCTTTTTTTTCTCCTTCCCTACATACTATACATAGTGTATTCAACACATCTGTGAAGGTTTCAGGCGGCGGAAACCATTATTTACCTAACAAAACGTCTTTGAAGTTATGTTAGGTTGGTTAAGTTAGATTGAGTTATGGTTAGGTAAAGGTTGTTAGGTTAGATTACGGTTGTTATGGTTAGGTTAGGTTCAGTTAGGTTCGGTTATATAAGATTTTTACATTTTATCACCCAAATCCAGAAAAATATCTAAGGTTGAGAACCCTAACTTTTGGGTAATAAATTTTTAAAATCTTATATAACCGAACCTAACCTAACCATAACCTAACAACCTTAACCTAATCATAACTCAATCTAACTTAACCAACCTAACATAACATAACTTCAAAGACGTTTTGCGAGGTAAATAATGGTTTCCCCCGCCTGAAACCTTCACAGATGTGTTGATTGTTTAGTTTTACCAATTAATGTGATGTTTGTTTAGGTAAAGATTCGTAAGACGACCCATTCGATATCTCGTTACCTCTATAATGCACTGCAAATTTAACCTCAGATACTTGTTCAGGTCACACCAAACAATTATGCCGATGAATTACAGAAAAAATACGAATTCTATTTTTTTTTAGGTTATGTTACGTGTAGTTAGTTTTGGTTAGGCTTATTTAACTGCAGCTCTGGGAAGATTATGCTAATAAACCAACTTTTTTGGTAAAATTTTACATCTACACCAGAATGGCGTGTGGCTACGAAAAAATGGCGTCTGCACCTGGCACAACATCCTAATTTTAGTCATAGAAAAAAATTGATAGTTTCTAAATTAACATGAAATAACATACCAACCAAACGTAACCTAGATAAAAAAAAACTTCGTATTAATTACCGTATATTGCGGCTTACAAGTCGATCTGGCACATAAGTCGACTTCTATAATTTGACCCCAAAATGTTGTACTAGAGGTTTACCTTACATATAAGTCGATCCCCTAAACACTTACTTAGCTGGCCCAATGTCGGCCTGAGTCATAAGTACTGGGTTGTAAATTAAGTTTTATCTACAGTAAAGTAAATAAAACAATTCAAACAGATTTGTGTAGGTACGTTGTTGCTTTTCATCTACTACAGAGTGTCAGTCCCCTGCACTACATGGCGGAGGAAGAGGCCGTCTCCCCGAACCAGGAGTCCTATCTGGCCTCCCTGAGTCCCTTGTCTATGAAATATTCACATCGCCCTTTAACATATTCCTTTTGGGAGTATTTGCAGTCCTCATGATTAGCAGTTTCCGGTTTTTAACGTAAGTCTTAGTAGAATAACATGTGTAAACACAGCCCTTAGGCCAAGTTCAGTAGCAGTTTTCCGGTATCCTGATGTTACTGGTGCAAATATATTTGTATCGGTGATGTTTGCCAGCCGTAATTGGTCACCGCGTGGCTCGGAGCAGGGTAGAGGTAGCGTGGATGATACAGGTCTTGTTGAAACACACACGGCTTGATATAGATGATATATTGAACAACACACGATGTAGATATAGGAATATACAGTGACTATGAAACCTTGGCCTGCCTTGAGAGAGATTACAAAACGACTTGTTGATGGTAGCGAGCTGAGAAGATGATGAGCTACTTGGCAGGGTCGAGGCCGCGAGAGAAGTGATGATGAGAGGTGGTGCTGGCGGGCGACGAAGGAGTAACAGTGGGTGGAGCCAAGGGTTCGCGCGGTTAAAAATGCGCGGCTCTGATTGGCCTGAGTTGACCTGTGATGACATCACGGAAACAGAGCTTTCTGATTGGAAGCGGCACGTGATCCTCTGACTCGACGCCTTGGCTGGGATGTGAATTCTAGGAAAATTCCTTTACCCGCATACACTCTCTCGCGGCTAAAAACAATGAATAACTTAAAACTAGTTAACAATGATTTACAGATATAGATAGGATACAAATACTTCCCCCTTGGAAACATACGTCCTCGTATGTCGAGCTAAAGAATACAATCAGAGAGGGGGGACGATGAAATACATTGAATACACAATAAGACTAAGATATAATACATGATAAAAAAAATACATGAGACATGAACAAGATCAGGATGTAATCTTTACATAGATACATATATATACATAATTTATACAGTTGGACAGGCATGAAAGGAAAGATGAAGGAAATGGCTAGTAGACTGGACGAGACCGGAGCTGATATTTAGGTGAGGATG
Source organism: Cancer borealis (assembly GCA_036785275.1). Taxonomy (NCBI): domain Eukaryota; kingdom Metazoa; phylum Arthropoda; class Malacostraca; order Decapoda; family Cancridae; genus Cancer; species Cancer borealis. Next base: position 41,942 of record JAXIVD010002161.1, read on the forward strand.
AGATGGGGGGTGAAGGTGGCTGACTTTCAACAATGTCAGGAGCATTTTCTGGTAGTGGAGAGGTAGGTTCGAAATCGAAACCACGATCAACCCGTTTGAGATGGTCTCTATGAACAAAGTTTTCACTGCCTGAACTTAGGTTTCTGAGTTTGAACTTGTGACCGGCCATCTTTTCAATTACACGGTGAGGTCCGTTGAATCGGGGGTCGAGCTTAGAGTGGCGGTCTTGGACTTTGGTGAACACGATGTCACCAACCTCGATGTCATGCGGTTTAGCGCGCTGATGCTGTTTATGCAGCATAGATTCCTGAGAGGCGGTAACTCTGTTACGGACAGACATATGAATGCGCTGGAAAGCTGAAACGCGATTCTGAACATAATCGTCAACGTTGTATAGAGGACGAGGGTCAGATGAGAGAAACTCATATGGGAGTCTTTTGTCAGAGCCATATAAAATGAAATGTGGAGACTCGTTGATCGATGAGTGAATCGCAGCGTTAAGAGAGCATACGACTAGGGGAATGTGATCATCCCATGAAGAGCTTGTTGCATTGGCAATGAAGCGTAAGATGTCGAGAATTCAACGGTTTGCTCTCTCGACTTTTCCGTTCGCTTGAGGGGAATATGGAACAATGTTGCACTTTTTAATTTGAAATGACTCGCAAACAGCTTTGAGGATGGCATTGTTGAATTCGGTGCCATTATCTGATAGAAGTACTTTAGGAGATGCATACCGGCATATGACTTCATCTATCAGTGCTCGTGCAACTGAACGTGCAGATTTGTCTTTGAGAGGAACCAAGATGCTGAAGCGTGAAAAACTATCGATACAGACGAGCAAATAGTGAAAACCGTTCTCCGTCAGAGGGAGTTTCAAAATATCGACTGACAGACTGTCCCAAGGAGCATGAGGGATAGGATATGGGAGGTTCGGAGACTCATGATGGAGAGAGGGACGATGCTCAGCGCATGAAGCGCATAAGAGACAATGACAGGTGATGTCTTTCCTCATGGAAGGCCAGAAATATGATCGTTGAGCCTGTTTGAATGCTTTATCTTTGCCTGGATGACCGGCAAGAGGGGAGTCATGAACGTGATACAAGATAATAGGGACAAGAGCTTCTGGAATGACAAGCTGAGATGCATGATGTAATGAATCGTCCTCAGAAAGGACAGAACTAGATTTATAGAGGATATCGTCTCGAAGCAAAAAGGAATCTGGGGAGAATGGCAAGCTTGGAAGGTTACTGGCATCACCTGATTCAAGATAATAAATGAGACGTTTGCAGAATTGATCAGACCTTTGAAGGGATTTGACTTCCTCAAGAGTGGGGAGTGACTGTGAAGTTGTGAGCAGACTGACAGGAGCGACATGACGGGACAGAGCGTCAGCGACAGAATTAGCTTTACTTGGGAGGTACGCGAATGAAGGATTGTACTCTTGAACAGTGAGTTGCCAACGGGCAAATTTTCCGGTTAAACTGGTTCCTTTGAATAACTCTGTGACAGCAAAATGATCAGTTAGAACGTGGATCTTATATCCGAGTATGATGTCTCTGAAGTGACGAAGAGACCAAACGACTGCGAGAGCTTCGCGGTGAGTGACACTGTAGTTGCGCTCAGCAGCATTGAGCAGACGACTGGCAAAGGCAACTGCGCGTGATTTACCATTTTCATCTCGTTGCATGAGGACAGAACCGATACCGATGTTTGATGCGTCAGTGCAAAGAATAAACTCCTTATTGAAATTAGGAAATGCGAGGACAGGAGCGTTGCATAAGGCTTGCTTGAGGGTAGCGAATGCTTTCTCGCACTCGTCCGACCATTCGAATGTTACATTCTTTTTAAACAATGATGTGAGAGGTTGAGCGATTTTACTGAAATCTTTGATAAATTGCCGATAAAATCCTGCAAGGCCAATGAAACTACGAACGTCATCGGCAGAACTAGGAGTAGGAAACTGTGATATCGCATGAATTTTATCGTCAAGAGTGTGGATGGCCTAAGAATTTGATTTCACGTTTGAGGAACTGACATTTACTGAGTTTAAGAGTTAACCCAGCCTTTGCAAAACGTGACAGAACGTCTGAAATGGTTTCGAGGTGTTCGGGAAGGTCCTTTGATGCGACTATCACATCGTCTAAGTAACAAAACACTGAAGAGCCTAAGAGGCCAGAGAGAACTGAGTTCATGAGACGCATGAAAGTTAAGGGACTATTACGTAAACCCATGGCCATACGTTTGAAAGCGTACTGGCCAGATGATGTGGTGAAAGCAGTGTAGTGCCGTGAACTTTCTTCTAGCTCGACCTGGAAGAAACCAGACTGAAGGTCGAGGGTGGAAAATACACTGTTTGAATCACCTATTGACTGGAGGAGATCAGACAAGATTGGCATAGGGAATCGATCGGGTATCGTCGCGGCGTTTAAACCACGGAAATCGACGACTACTCTCCACTCACCATTGGACTTAGGAACTAGAAACAGCGGGGCATTGAATGGTGATGCCGCTGGCTCTATGATATCCTCGTCCAGCATGCTTCTGACAGCGTCGTCCATTAACGTCCTGCGGCTGTGTGGGATGCGATAAGCCGGGACGTAGATGGGTGTCGAGCCTGGGGTGAGGTGGATGGAATGACGAACAGCATCGGTCTTGCCCAGAGGTTCACCCGGAAGAGAGACACATGACCTGAAAGTCGATAAGAGGGCAAGTAAATCTGTTTTTGTTTCAGGAAAATCAACATCACCAATATGCTGGTCAAGAAGAGGAGGAGGAGAATCTGAGGCAGTTGGTGAAGACATGGATGTGTGACAAGGAGATGAGGTGACAGGGGTGACAGGGGCAGGATAAGGGATAACTTCGCCTAAAGTCACGCCAGATTGAAGGGATATAGGGTGATTCGTGAGATTCTGAATGGCAATACAGCAAGAACTATCCTTGTCTAGGGTTGAAAGAACTGACTCGAGAGCGACACCATTCACTCGGGCAGAGTCGGGCAAACATAAGATGTCTGTCCCGGGGGGCACACCTTTGACGACGACGCACACCAAACAGAGGTGGGTCTGTGTGACTACCACAGAGGAGGTCAACACAGCTTTCCTGAGTCTGGTGTTCGAGAGGACGTCAGACAGTGTTGTAGGAGAAGAGGGATTGTCGGTATCGCTGTGCAGCACTTTGCTAGGCGAGTCGGCTGGCGTAGATGATAAGACAGGATCAGGGATTACTGAGGGTGTCTCGAGCGATGAGGAAGGGACATGAGATGAGTCCTGAGAAGGCGTGTGCATGACAACGTAGACATCAGATGGTGGCGGTGACTCGGGGAAGGGTGAGGCAGAGATAAAGGTGCCATTCTGGGCGATTTGATGAATAGAAGGGAAAAGTGAGATGTTGAAGTGAGACATTGTATGGTATCCTATCAATATTTCAGCTGCAAAACATACATCATCCATGACATAGAAAAAATCTGAGATAGAAGGTTCAAGTGGAGACAAACAGATACTGAGGAGAACCTTTCTATGAGGTATGACAACGTTTCCAGAAATACCACTAACAGTGATGTCTGGTGGATAACTCTGAAACTTGTGCCTTGAGGCGGCAGAGAGTTTTTCAAAAACATGAGTTTTAATGATGTTGACTGAGGCACCAGAATCGAAAAATGCACGGCATTTGTGAGAGGCTAATTTGACGTCAGCAGTCAGACCTTGGAAAAATCCGGAGGATTTAACAGGGACACATGGGAGAGGCACTGTCTGTGCATCCGCGAAAACAACACGTTTATGAGATGACTTACTACCTGCGGTCTTTAGAATGGATTTGAGTGTTACCGAGGAGGTGCGAGGCTCTGGTGCGAATCGTTTCCCGAAGATTGAGAAGACTGCTTTTGTTGCTGAAAAAGGCGACATTCCTCAAGTGAGTGACCGCGTTTATTATGAAGGGAGCAGAAGGCATTACTATTATATTTATGATAACCTCTTTCGTCAAGCATTACTCGACAGTCCGCTGAGACGTGACCTTTGAGTCCACATCGGTAACCTGTTACCTTTCTTGAGTCACGAGAGGATGAACGGTGACGAGAATGAGAGCGTTGATCAGAACGTGACAAATGAGTGTTTGAAGGTGGAGCTGGGCTCTGAGGGGCGGAGCTTCGGTGAGAAAATGGGGGCTTGATTAAGGAATGCGGTGACTGAACTAAACTTACTGGCTGAGGAACAGGTGGCGATTTCTCTGATATTTTCTTGCACAGATCATACAAGAAATCTTCCTTACTGAATTTAATGTCGCTTGCAACGGTGAAGGTTGGTGAATCGAGCTGAACAAGGAACAGGAAATACGACATAAGGCGTTTGAAATCAGTAGAAGATATATTGCCGTCTGTGTCGATTCACTGAGAGGATTTCATTTGATCTGTTAACTCAGCACTGAGAGAGGATGCAATATTCTCTGCCTTATACACATCATGAGTAGAACGAGCAATATTAGTGAGAGTTTGAGCAATTTTGAGGAAGAAATGAGTTGCACCTAATTTTGGGTGACCAGAGAAATGAGAGATTAATGCTGTGGTGAGTTCATCGTATGTAGCAAAACTGAGGAATTTATCGGTTTTTATGAGTTTTCCCGCAAGACTAGATGGGTCATGACAAATCCGTGATTTTAAAATGGCTAATTTTTCCACATCAGAATGAGCTGAGCGACGTGTACATTCATAATTTACACACCGGACAAAGGCTTGGACTGATTCAGAGTTAGTACCAGAAAAAGGAGGAATTGAGACATTATCAGATATGAGAGTAACCTGAGGTGTGGGCGTGTGAGGTGACTGGTCGTTAGACATTGCGAGGGAAATAGTGCTCACGTTGAGGAAATACACAAGAAAACAAAGAAACACTGAGTGTACGCAAAAAATGTAGAATAACTGGCACAATAAAGAGAAAAATATAATAAGAACTAAGGTACTTAACTAGCAGAGGACCAAGGAGGTGGAACACGTGGGCGCTGACTGGTCACGTGGTGAATGGGCGTATTTCTGGGCTGCGACACGTGGTGAGGGCGATGGGCGTCTTGAGGGCGGAGACACGTGGTGAGGGCGTGGAAAACTTGTTTGAGGGGCCACGTGGTGATGGGTGATGACCGTCTTGAAGGGACACGTGGTGAAAAGGCGATGGGCGTCTTGAGGGCGCCACGTGGTGATGCGTGGGCAGCGAAGATGGCACGCCGCGAACAAAATGGAGGTAGAGGTGATGGGCGTCTTGAACAGCAGGGCGAGGAGGCTTGTACTCACTCGAAACAGATGCTACTGCAGAAGGGCAACGAAGGAAGCGACTGCAGGGCATAGAGGAGAACACGAGGTGGGCGAGACAAGGGCGTGTGTGTAGAGTCACTTACTGGCAGAATGATGCACGGAGGAAGATGAAGCTTGATAATTCGTCGCTTGGAAGGACGAATTCCACCGTTGCACACCAATTGTATCAGTGATGTAGATATAGGAATATACAGTGACTATGAAACCTTGGCCTGCCTTGAGAGAGATTACAAAACGACTTGTTGATGGTAGCGAGCTGAGAAGATGATGAGCTACTTGGCAGGGTCGAGGCCGCGAGAGAAGTGATGATGAGAGGTGGTGCTGGCGGGCGACGAAGGAGTAACAGTGGGTGGAGCCAAGGGTTCGCGCGGTTAAAAATGCGTGACTCTGATTGGCCTGAGTTGACGTCACGGAAACAGAGCTTTCTGATTGGAAGCGGCACGTGATCCTCTGACTCGACGCCTTGGCTGGGATGTGAATTCTAGGAAAATTCCTTTACCCGCATACACTCTCTCTCGCGGCTAAAAACAATGAATAACTTAAAACTAGTTAACAATGATTTACAGATATAGATATGATACATATTTAAAGATTGCTATTTTATATCTACCCTATAAGTCGACCCCTAGTTTTGACCACAAAAAAATTATCTTAAAAACTCGACTTATAGGCCGCAATATACGGTAATTAATTAATTATTTTATTTATTTATTTGACATTATTTAACATCTTCATCACAATGCTCTAGAGATTTGTGGGTTATATTTTTGCATTACCTGATGCATTTTGAGAAGGTTTTCTTAATTACATTTCCGTTGCAAAATTTTGTTCTGCAACAACTATTCTTTGGTTACAAAGTACATAATGTACATTCCATAAAATGAATATATATAATAATACAATATGATATAATAATTCCTAATACAAATGTGATGCAGCTATCCTGAACTTGGCATACAAGATGCTACACAAGTTTCACCACCTTGGGATAATTTCTCAACTTCTACTCACGATTACCACTTTGTACTAATTCAGCATTCCACTCTGCTGCTGTTCCACGTCTAAGTTTCTTCAGTTTCTTCTTGTTTGTGAAGCTTGTGATTCCTGGATGATGAGTGTTCAGTGGTAACGGTGCGTCTGCCTCCTCGCTATGGCTCTGCATTGTCCTGAGGTCACATTAGGGGTGTTGTAGGGGCATTACTCTCTACCTCAACAGTGTGTGTGTGTGTTTGTGTGCTCTTCAAGGGATTCCCACCCTATCGTTTGGGGTCAAGCTCCTCGCATGTAAGGGTGTATGTATGAGTGTCGCGCTGCTTGTATTCTGTTCTCTGTGGGTGGCTCGGCTCCTGTAGGCGGGGACTGTTATGGGGGTCTTCTTCAGGGTCCCGACAGGCTCTTTATGTTCTAATGTTCATATGTGTTATAAAGATATATATAACCTCAAGATAGTTAACATAGCTGCTAACAGTATATATGGAAGGTAATCACCAGTCTGTTATTGTGAACGTGACAGCAAGGTGGGAAGAACAGTCACACCAGAGACCTCAAGATTAACTGGTTGAACTGGAGTTGTAGTAGTA
>JAXIVD010002161.1:51320-66325 GCA_036785275.1 Cancer borealis
ACTTTGCTAATAAAACTGAAATAATTAATGTTTTTGTTGACTACCCTTACTGTGAGAGAGAGAGAGATTAATTAATTATGTGTATATTTGCAGAGTTGTTTCCTTTGTGTTAATGTTGATACAGGAAGGAATCCATCCTTGCCTTGCCTTGCCTTGCCTTGCCCTGCCCTGCCTAGCCTTGCCTTGCCTAGCCTTGCCTTGCCTTGCCTTGTCTAGCCTTGCCTTGCCTTGCCCAGCCCTGCCGAGCCTTGCCTTGCCTTGCCTTGCCTTGTCTAGCCTTGCCTTGCCTTGCCTTGCCTCGCCCAGCCCTGCCGAGCCTTGCCGAGCCTTGCCTTGCCTTGCCTTGCCCTGCCCTCCCCTGCCCTCCCCTGCCTAGTCTAGCCTTGCCTTGTCTAGCCTTGCCTTGCCTTGCCTTGCCTCGCCTTGCCTCGCCTCGCCCAGCCCTGCCGAGCCTTGCCTTGCCTTGCCCAGCCCTGCCGAGCCTTGCCTTGCCTTGCCCAGCCCAGCCCTGCAGAGCCTTGCCTTGCCTTGCCTCGCCCAGCCCTGCCGAGCCGAGCCGAGCCTTGCCTTGCCTCGCCCAGCCCTGCCGAGCCTTGCCTTGCCTTGCCTTGCCTTGCTCTGCTCTGCCCTGCTTAGCCTAGCCTTGCCTTGCCTTGCCTTGCCTCGCCCAGCCCTGCTGAGCCTTGCCTTGCCTTGCCTTGCCCTGCCCTGCCTCGCCTTGCCTCGCCTCGCCCAGCCCTGCTGAGCCTTGCCTTGCTTTGCCCTGGCTTGCCTCGCCTCGCCTCGCCTCGCCCAGCCCTGCTGTGCCTTGCCTTGCCCTGCCCTGCCCTGCCTAGCCTTGCCTCGGCCTGCTCTGCCCTGCCCTGCCTAGCCTTGCCTTGCCTTGCCTCGCCTCGCCTCGCCTCGCCTCGCCCTGCCTTGCCTTGCCTTGCCTTGCCGCGCCTCGCCTTGCCCAGCCCTGCCGAGCCTTGCCTTGCCTTGCCTTGCCTTGCCTCGCTCTGCCCTGCCTAGCTTTGCCTCGCCCTGCCCTGCCTTGCCTTGCCTTGCCTTGCCTTGCCTTGCCTTGTCTTGTCTTGCCTTGCCTTGCCTTGCCTTGCCCTGCCCTGCCCTGCCCTGCCCTGCCCAGCCCTGCCTTGCCTCGTCTTGCCTTGCCTTGCCCTGCCCTGTCCTCCCCTGCCCTGCCAAGCCTTGCTCTGCCCTGCCCTGCCTCGCCTCGCCTCGGCCTGCCCTGCCCTGCCCTGCCCTGCCCTGCCCTGCCCTGCCCTGTCCTGTTCTGCCTTGCCCTGCCCTGCCTTGCCTTGCCTTGCCTTGCCTTGCCATGACTGAGTCCCCGTGCAGCCTCCCTCCCATGCCAAGGACCACCACCGTGCAGGCAGCATGGCCCACCTCCGCCCACCTCACCACGCTGGGGAAGGAACACAACTGAAGGTCCTCTTCTTAGGCCCCTTCCACACCAGGCCACAGGTTACCGCCACTAGTTGACTCCCATAGTTTTCCATGTAGCCTTTCACACAACACCACTGCAGTTGCCCAAGAATGCCACCAGCGTTAATGGTGCCACTCTCACAACCACTGGCCATCACTGTCAGTTAGCGCCACTCCCTGCTGGGCATTGTTTCAAATGAAAGCTTTCATACAGAACCAGTGAGTGGCGCCAATGTCATCCATGATTCATCACTTCAGTGTTCAGCAAGATTTTGAGATGATTACAGGTTTGTGATGGAAGGGAAGGGAGCACATCAAACATAGTGGAAGGGAAGCTCAACACAGAACACATCATTCACCAAGTTGGAAAACGCCCACCACCTTGGGATCCATCCTCACAAGATTACAAATGAAATAATTTCTTGTCGTCAGCACACAAATCATTGTAAAGTGTATGTTGTCGGCTGCCTGTGTCCATTCTACATGATACAATCTGATGCACATGTATTCTTATCTTTCAAGAGCATCTCCTCTTTATTGTGGTGAGCAGAAGAGTGAACCAACTCCTCCTTTGATGCCATTCTTTCCACTGACAAGCATCAAGTTGGTGGCGGTCACTGGTTACTTGCAGTTGCCCGATCCTTTCACGCTGGGGTAACTGGTGGCTTCATGTGAAACTCGCCTTACTCTTCCTCCTCCTTCAGCTGACTGGGAGGAAACACAGAAAGTAGACCGGTAAGTACTTGTCTTGACCTGTTTCCATAATTACCAAAATGATTACCTGTGTCTATGTTTGTGTGTGTCTATCTGTGTGCTCAAATTATAGGAGAAAAATTAATATTGAGACAAGTAAAGTTTGGTGACTCCCCTTCACACTTCCTTACGTTGAAATACCTGAGTGTGTGTTTAACTTAGACACCCGGCACTCCAGCAGCACACAGCACTCACAGGACAGGTGACGCAGGGCCGGTCGGGTGGCACCGCTGAGGGACTGCTGGGTGAGTAATGGCACTGCGGCACTATACTCTGGCGTTTATACTCAATACTCGTGTCACTTATTGTATGTGTGTTTAAAAAGACATGTAAACATTTTCTATTCACATCGTAAATCTTAAAACTTGGAAGAAATTAATCCACTCTTCATTATTTATTATTATTTTTATTTTTTTACATACATACATTATTATTATTACTTTTATTATTTTTAGTTTTTTTATAGTTTTAGTTTTTTTTTACATTTTACATTACAGCAAAATTACATCAACATTTCAATTCACGTTTTCTTTCCTTAAACCAAACTTTTTTTTTTTTTTTTTTTTTTTTAAATTATTTTTCAGTTTTTTCATTTACACTTTATTTTTATTTTCCTCATTCACTCTTTATCTTAATATTTCTTTTTCTTTGCCACAAATCATCTTTCTTTTCATCCTTTCAATAATTCCTTCTCTTCTCTGTAACATGTATATTCTGCACCGTGTTTTTATTTTATTTTTTTATATATATATACTTACAATACAAATACTTTTACAAACATCTCACTTTCTCTAAATAATCATAATAATAAACAATAATAATAATAATAATAAACATAATGATCATAATAGTTAATAGTTTCGAGTTCATCTACATCACTTAGTACACTTTAATTTTTAGTCATTAATTTAGTTATTCATTTAATTATCCTCTTAATTAATTAACAATACCTATTATCAATGAAGAGGTGTAATTGCCACACCTTCCTTCCTAACCTAACCTTCCTACCTAACCTAACCTTCCTAACCTCACCTCACCTCTAACAACATGCTATTTACACCCTTATTACAACACTTGCACAACTACTACTACACTTTCTGCACTCAAGGGAACACACCTAACACACTCACTCACTACTACTACTACTACTACTACTACTACTACTACTACAGCTACTACTACTACTGCTACTACTACTACACCTCACTCACTCATTAAGGGTAAGCTGGCCTCCTATGGTACTCCGGCCTGGCAGCCTTCTCTGTGTCACATCCCACCACCACCACCACCACCACCACCACAGCGACACACTCTTATAAGCCTTTCGTCACGTTCCGGCTTCGTTCGTCTCTAACTTTCCTCTGAGGTAACACACACAATCATTCCTGTCTCACACACACACACACACACACACACACACACACATATATCCTAACCTCACTCCACTCCACTCCACTCCGCCAAACACACACTCCTCGTTTGATTAGTATGAATACGGGACACAGTTTCGCCACATAAACAACACACTGCCATTGTTACATTTGCGTTACATCAATCCATCACTGTTTGTTTTGTTTGGGGTTGTGTTGAACTTAAGGCGGCGTCACACTAACACTTTTTTCCCTCAATTGTTCTGTCAACTTTGTGAAAATCGACAATTTCGGGTGTGCGCGTCACACACCGATCCTGTCCATGTGATTGATGGCACAAGGAAAAGGAAAACAGAACCAGAACAAAAACATTGAAACCCTTAACATTGATGGAAAAAGTGTTAGTGTGACGCTGCCTTTAGTAACACAACCCGTTCACAACATCCTTCACCACAACACACCCCAAAACACACTCTTCTTTACCTCCCAACACTCCACTCAATCCTTTCCCCTTCCTTCCTTCTCCGTCCCCACAAGTCACCAGTGAGTTGCAATGTCCAGAGCGGTGGTGTCCCCCCCTCCTCACCCCACCCACCGTCCCCCTAGTATGTGTAAGTACTAGTATGTGTGAGGTACTTCTACTGCCCAGTCCCCCCTCCCTCCCCACAGAGTACCCAGTCCCCCTTTGTCTTGACTTACAAACATAGCAGGATGGAGTGTGTGTGTGTGTGTGTGTGTGTGTGTGTGTGTGTGTGTGTGTGTGTGTGTGACTCAGAAACATATAGTATCAAGAGGGGGGAGGAGAAAATATATTTATATGTATGTATATAAAAAGAAGAAAAGAATTAGTTTAGACGGTATTGTACACATTATGGGAACCTAATGTAATGTACTGCTTGTTATCTACACTCTATGGACACCAAACAGGGAAAGAGAGAGAGAGAGAGAGAGAGAGAGAAAAAAAATCCCTTCAGAACATAGAAATAGGATTACAAGGACAACATACAAAGGAGGAGGAGGAGGAGATAATAACGAGTAGCCAGAGGAGGAGGAGGGAGGAGACGAGACGAATGAGACAATTATGTATATATAAAAAAAAAAGTGGAGGGAGGATTAGGATGGATAGGAGGAGGAGGAGGAGGAGGAAACAAACCAGCAACACAAAAACTGCAGCTGTCCCTAAAAGACACATACACACCCCTCACCTCACCCCTTCCTTCATCCCTCACCTCACCCCTTCCTTCACCCCTACACCCCTTCCTTCATCCCTCACCTCACCCCTTCCTTCACCCTTCACCCCTACACCCCTTCCCAATACACCCTACCTCCCTTCCTTCCCCTCGCAAATACAACACATCCTCATTCCTTCCCCTTCCTTCCTTCCCTTCCCCACACATGCACCACCCCATCATCCTACCTCCCCGCACAGCCCCATCACCATCATCCACACCCCAGACAAACCCATCAATCACCCATCCTCACCCCACATACAACACCCCTCCCCTATTTCACCCCACACCCTTAATAACCCCTAGAGAAGCTGTAGGAGTAGCTGAAGTTATCGCTTGTGGTGTTCTCTGTGGTGCTCTCTTCAGGGATGGCCACGTAGGCTGCTGAGAAACCCTTGGTGTTGATGGTGTCGTCTGTGCGGAAGCGGACCAGAAGAGCGTCAGTCAGGGACACTATCTCTTGGGGTATCTGTGGAGGAGGAGGTATGGATCAGGTGGAGTCAAGTGGAAAGGTGAGAGAGAGAGTGTGGAAGGGTGAGAGAGAGAGAGAGAGAGAGAGAGAGGAAGTGTGTAAGAGAGAGAGAGAGAGATTAATGAGTGGAAAATGTTGATCTATACATAATAATAATAATAATGATTGTCTAGATATAAAAAAAAATAATTAGGACCTAAAATATGTTCTACACAAAAAAATAAATAAATATAAAAACACAATAAAACCCTATCAAAAAACACACACACACACATCCGTCCCCCCAAGAAAAAAAAAAAAAAAAATTACAACACTAAAATTTTCACCTACAACACACACACACTAAAACTCACAGTATTTCCACAGAACTTCCCATAGGACGGCCCGGAGTCACTGTAACCTGAGAACACCTCCACGTAGTCATAACCACAGTCATGTTCGTCCTCCAACTCGAAGGTGAGGAAGGTGAGGTGAACATTCTCGCCCGGATTCACTTGTATAATCCAGTCACAGTCTTCCTTGTTGTCGTAATTCTGGTCGCCGTACTTAGCGTGGGAGTACATGTGTTTGACTCTGCCGGTCGCCTTCAGTCCCCCACCACACACTGTAAGGGAAGGGGGATGAGGTAAGGGTGTATGTTAAGTGGGTGGTGGTGTTTTGTGTGTGTGTGTGTGTGTGTGTGTGTATTTGTGTTTGTGTGTATGTGGTGGGAGGAAGGGTGTGTGGTGATAGTAATGTGCTGGTGTAGTTATTTTTTGTTTTGTATCTTGTATCGTACTCTCTCTCTCTCTCTCTCTCTCTCTCTCTCTCTCTCTCTCTCTCTCTCTCTCTCTCTCTCTCTCTCTCTCTCTCTCTCTCTCTCTCTCTCTCTCTCTCTCTCTTATCCTTCCCTATCTCACACATAGTCATTCACACACACACACACACACACACAAGAACATAACAATATAAGGAGACTACAAAGGGCCAGTTGGTCTACTCGACGTAGCTCCTGTGAACCTAAAAACACCCACTACCATCTATCGTCGCTGTCCATGAATTTATCCAACCTATTCTTAAAACAATCTATACATTTTGCACTCACCACATGACTGCTGAGCCTATTCCACCCATCTACTACCCTATTTGTGAACCAGTTCTTCCCTATCTCTTTCTTGAACCTGAATTTTTCTAGCTTGTAACCATTCGTTTGCGTTCTACCTGGACCACTAACTATGAGTACCTTACTTATGTCCCCCTTATTGAATCCCTTGACCCATTTATACACCTCAATTAGGTCTCCTCTCAAACTGCGTCTTTCTAGTGAGTGTAGCTGAAGGCGCTTTAATCTATCTTTATAATCCAAGTTCCTGATCATGTATCATCTTGGTCATTCTTCTCTGTATGGCTTCTAACCTATTTATATCCATCCTGTAGTAAGGAGACCAAAACTGAACTGCATAATCTAAATGGGGCCTAACTAAAGCTAAATAAAGTCTCAAAATGACTTCATGTTCTGTTGGTTACTGTTCTGGAAATTAAACCTAATATTCTGTTTGCCATATTTCTAGCATAGGTCCAAGCTATAGGTCCATAGCTATAGGTCCAAGATCCTGACTAATTAACACCCGTAAATCCCTTTCTGAGCTAAGATTACGCAAACCTGTATCATTTAAAGTATATCCATTATTGGTGTTGTGCCTTCCTATGTGGAGAATGCTACACTTACTAGTATTAAAGTTCATTTGCCATTTCTTTGCCCACTCTTGCATTATGTATAGTTCTCCCTGTAATATCTCAATATTTAGCTGTGAGCTTAACCGCCGCTCTATCTTCGTGTCATCTGCGAATTTACTAATGTTACTGCTCACCCCTGTGTCTAAATCATTTATGTAAATTATGAAAAGCAGTGGACCTAACACAGACCCCTGAGGAACCCTGCTAATTACTTTCCCCCAATTTGATTTCTCGCCATTAACTACAACTCTCACATACACACACATTCTTCCTCACACACACACACACACACATCCCTCTCTTTCTTCCCTCCACAAAGATTAACTCCCTCCCTTCTTCCCTCCACACACACATTCACTACACACCTGCATGCTCGCACACCCAGAGGCTGAGCCTATAATTACCTTCCTAGAGACCATGGTTTAGATCGAGATTAACTCCTTGACCTCAACTCACCTGTCACTTCACCCCACGTGACCACCAGGTCAATATAAGCAGCCACACACTACTCGGTCAGTCCACCACGAGTCTACCACTACACCACAGTTCACGTCGGGGAGCCAAGCCTTGTGGCTCCCCTCACACATTCACACATCACTCACCATCTCTCTTTCCACTGTACAAGCTACCTGTATACCAACCAATGCTGCAACAACAAACAACCCAAACCAAAGCCCGGTGTTGTTCCAATCCTTATGTAGCCGACACATCCCCTCCCCCACGCACACACACCCACACACCCCCAACACCCCCCATCCACCCACCTGTAGTATGCCTGGCCCTGAACCCTTTGCGCTGCACTGAGGAGTCACTCTTGAACACCATGAACATCTGGTTGTTGTACGCCACGATGGGGTGCGGCACCTTGGCACCACAGTACCGTCCTAGGAAGCCGGACTCTGAGGTGGTGCCGTCGTACAGGGCTATGTGGTCGTAGGTGCACTCCTGGTGGGGCTCCATCTCAAACTCATCAAACACCTGCAGGGGGAAGGAGGAAGGAGGGAATTAACACCTGAAGGAGGGAGTGATTTAATACCTGAAGAAGGAAGGGAGTGATTTAACACCTGAAGAAGGGAGGAAGGAAGTGATTTAACACCTGTAGGAGGGAGGAAGGAAGTGATTTAATACCTGTAGGAGGGAGGAAGGAAGTGATTTAACACCTGTAGGAGGGAGGAAGGAAGTGATTTAACACCTGTAGGAAGGAGGAAGGAAGTGATTTAATACCTGAAGAAGGGAGGAAGGAAGTGATTGAATACCTGAAGGAGGGAGGAAGGAAGTGATTGAATACCTGAAGGAGGGAGGAAGGGAGTGATTCAACACCTGAAGGAGGGAGGAAGGGAGTGATTTAATACCTGAAGAAGGAAGGAAGTGATTTGATACCTGAAGAAGAGGGGAAGGAGGGAGTTAATCATTGTAGTGTTGGGTCAATACTTCAACTACTATTACTATTAACTCTAAACTCAATACTACTACTACTACCACACTCACCAGTTTAATCCTGTGTCCTGGTGTGGTAGTGAACAGCCACACACATTCCTTCCTCGACGGGTAATAGTCGGGATAATTTGGGCTGAAAATTTCCCCGACTGGCGCTGTAATCTCATGTTTGCATCCTCCTTCCTTACAGTCGTGTCCGTTCTCGTGCAGCGTGAAGCCATTGGAACACGAACACACGTACGAACCAATGGTGTTCTTGCAGACGTGTTGGCAACCCCCGTTATCTATGGCACACTCATCCTTGTCTGTAGGGGGAAGGGGAAGGGTGTTAGCAGGGTGTGGCAGGGTGGAGGTGGTGATGGAAGGGTGTTGTGGAAGGATGATGGTGGTAGGGTGTAGGAGGTAGAAGGGTGATGATGGCAGGGTGTATGAGTTGAAAAGGTGTTTTATTTATTTCATTATTTTTCCTACAGTTACCGTTACACTTCCCACCTGTAAAGAAAACGGCAGCAAATCCACTTTTCTGCACCGAGTTGTCTGAATTGAACTCTATCCTGAGGCTGTTCCCTTCCGAGGTGATGATGTTGGGGAGACTCTGGCCGCAGAACACACCATGTTTACGCATCTCTGTCACTCCAAGCTTACTGCGGATGTCCACACTGTCGTACTCACAGTCTTGCTGCAATAACGAGGAGGTAAGGTGTGTGTGTGTGTGTGTTACTTACCTTTCTTTGCATGTAGGTATGTATCACCTGCCTGGTACAGCCTATCAAGTATAAAATTTCAATATAAAATTCTAATTGCAGCGGGAAATTTTTTTTTGAGTTTCAGAAAGTGTTAATATTTTTGGAATAAAATGTCATAATAAACCTGATTTGACGTCAATTTGGGTTGAAATTTTCTGGCCGTAATAATAAAAAATCAATTTCCATTCCATACAGATGCGTGAAGAATTCTTTGCATTAAAAGTTTTACGTCTGACGATTTTTTGCAATAAGATTAGTTGAGTAAGTTTTCACGTATGTACGAAGAATTGTTTGAAATTGAACGAGAAAAGTGACATTCATTCAACTGAGAGAGACAAACAAAGATGATGATTGAAAGAGCAAAGTTATAGATACACACACACACACACACACACACTCACATTATTCCCTTCAAGGTCAAAATGCGTGAAGTTCAGAGTGATCCGGTACTGGGGCGGCGCGATGATCTCCCAAATGCAGTTCTTATTGACGGGATAAAAGTCAGGGAAGGAAGGGCTGGTGATGGTGCCGTTAGGGTGCTCAATCCCCCCCCCACACGCATCTGAGGGGAAGGAAAGAGGGGAGATTACACATAGCAGAGGAGGCGTGAGATTGTATATGTGTTTAAGTAAGGTGGTATTTGTGGCTTTTTTTGGGTGGATAGAAAAGTGGAGTGGATAGGTGATGAGAGAGAGAGAGAGAGAGAGAGAGAGAGAGAGAGAGAGAGAGAGAGAGGAGAGAGAGAGAGAGAGTGTGTGTGTGTGTTAGGGGAGGTTAGGGTGAGGGGGAAATTGATGTGTGTATAGTAGAAAGACTTAAACATATTACTATACACACACACACACACACACACACTCAATTCTCACTCTTTCTTTAATTTTCTTTCTTAATCTAAACCTTCTTCCCTCTTAGCCTCTCTATTCACACACACACACACACACACACACACACACACACACACACACACACACACACACTCACCCTCACACCTCTTGCCGTCAGAGTGTAGTTCAAAGCCAATCTTACACTGACACTCGTAGCCGCCAAGTTGGTTGACACAGTTTTGTTCACAGCCGTGGTCTGCACTGGAACACTCGTCGTACTCTGGGGGGGGGGGGGAGAAGGGGGGGAGGGGGAGTGAGTGAGTGAGAATGATTAAGTGAGTGAGACAGAGTGATTCAGTTAGTTTTAGAGATAGATTGACTGATTTATTTATTGATTTATTTAATTATTATTATTGTTATTGAGAGAGAGAGAAAGTGCTTGCATCCTATAGCATATAACACACACACACACACACACACACACACACACACACACACACAATCCCAAACACACACCCAATCCCAAACACACACACACACACACACACAATCCCAAACACACACACACACGCCCAAACACACACAATCCCAAACACACACACACACAATCCCAAACACACACACACACACCCAAACACACACACAATCCCAAACACACACACACACACACACACCCAAACACACACACAATCCCAAACACACACACACACACCCAAACACACACACAATCCCAAACACACACACACACCCAAACACACACACACACACACACAAACCCCAAACACACGCACACCCAAACACACACACACACACACAAACACACACACACACACCCAAACACACACAATCCCAAACACACACACACACACCCAAACACACACACAATCCCAAACACACACACACACCCAAACACACACACACAATCCCAAACACACACACACCCAAACACACACACACACCCAAACACACACACGCCCAAACACACACAATCCCAAACACACACACACACAATCCCAAACACACACACACCCAAACACACCTACCCACCAAACACACACACACACCCACCCAAACACACCTACCCACCAAACACACACACACACACACACACACAAACACACACACACACACACACACACAAACACACCCAAAAACACACACCCAAACACTAACACCCACCAACACACACACACAAACACACCTACCCACCAAACACACACACACACACACACACACACACAAACACCCACCTTTTAAAAACGTGGCAGAAAATCCAGCTTTCTGCACTGATCCGTCCGTCACAAACTTAATTCTCATCTTGTTGGAAGCGGACTTGATGTCGTCGGGAGTCTTGTAGCCGCAGAACACTCCTATCAAGGTGGAGTTCTCATCATGGCCGTCACGAATGTCTAGGTAGTCGTACACACAGTCATCGTGCTCCTCAATCTGCGGGAAAGGGGGAGTAGTGTGGAGTAGAGTAGAGTGGAGTAGAGTAGTGTAGAGTAAGAATAGAGTATAGTGGAATAGATTAGAGTAGAGTGGAGTAGTGTGGAGTGGAGTAGAGTAGAATAGTGTAGAGTGGAGTAGTGTAGAGTAGAGTAGTGTAGAGTGGAGTAGTGTGGAGTGGAGTAGTGTAGAGTAGAGTAGTGTAGAGTGGAGTAGTGTGGAGTGGAGTAGTGTGGAGTAGATTAGTGTAGAGTAGAGTGGAGTAGTGTAGAGTGGAGTAGTGTAGAGTGGAGTACTGTAGAGTGGAGTAGTGTAGAGTGGAGTAGTGTAGAGTGGAGTACTGTAGAGTGGAGTACTGTAGAGTGGAGTAGTGTAGAGTGGAGTAGTGTGGAGTGGAGTAGTGTAGAGTGGACTAGTGTAGAGTGGAGTACTGTAGAGTGGAGTAGTGTAGAGTGGAGTGCTGTAGAGTGGAGTAGAGTAGAGTAGTGTAGTGTGGAGTGGAATAGTGTAGAGTGGAGTAGTGTAGAGTGGAGTGGAGTGGAGTGGAGTGTAAGAGATGCACAAAAAATTAAGGAAAACAAGAAAATATTACCATCAACTTCCCGTCCTAAATTATTGATCAACTTAACTCCCTTTCACTCCCTTTATTCCCCTCAACTCCCTTACTCCGCAGACTCCCCTTAACTCTCTTCACTCCCCTTTTCTCTCCTCACTCCCTTTAACATTTCCCTTCCCTTCCCAAACCATTCCTCAACCTAATTCCTTTACTCTCTTACTCCCTTCCCTTCCCTTCCCCTCACTCCCATTTACTTCCCTTCAACTCCCTCACATCCCCCCTCACTTTCATTTACCTTCCCTTCCCCCCTCACTCCCCCTTCCCCCCCCTCACTCCCCCTCCACTCACCTCGAAGGAGTGGAACCTGAGCGCCACTTGATGTCCTTCTGGCACGGTGATGCGCCACACACACTCCTTGTTTGAGCCGTAGTCGTCAGGGTAGTTTGGACTCTCTAAGTGGCCTTGTTCCATGCTCAGGTCACCCCCACACACCGCTGCAGGGGAGGGGGGGTGTTAGGGTGAGGGGTGAGGGGAGGGGAAGGAAGGGTAGGGGGTCAGGGGTGAAGGGTGAGGGGAAGGGGAGGAGAGTTGGGGAGAGGAGAAGAGGAAGGAAGGGGAATGGAAGAGGAAGGGTGTTAGGGTGAGGTGAAGGGAAGAGAGGAAGAAAAGATAAGAGAGAGAAAGAGATTATTTAGAATCTTAAGGTGATTTCACTGACTGATTGAATAAATGAATGAATATTTACTGACTACTGACTGACCAAATAATTAATCAATCAATCAATTCACAAAATAACAACATATATAGACAAAACAAAAAATCAAAACACACACACACACACACATATATATACACACATACATACACACACACCTACCTCCCCACCACACACGCACAAACAACCCCCCTAACACACAACACCCCTACCACACACACCTACCACCACCCACCCACCCCCACATACCTACACCTAACACACACACACACACACACGGTCCGCTAGCGTAGTGGTTAGCGCACTCGGCTCACAACCGAGGGACCAGGGTTCGATCCCCTGGGCGGACGGAGATAATTTGGGTGTGTCTCCTTTCACGTGTAGCCCCTGTACACCTAGCAGTGAGTAGGTACGGGATGTAAGTCGAGGGGTTGTGACCTCGCTGTCCCGGTGTGTTGTGTGTGAGTGGTCTCGGTCCAACCCAAAGATTGGCCACTATGAGCTCTGAGCTCTTTCCATAGGGGGACGGCCGGCTGTCTTGAGAGAGACCAGCAGCAGACTGTGACAGTGAACACACACACACACACACACACACACACACACACGGTCCGCTAGCGTAGTGGTTAGCGCACTCGGCTCACAACCGAGGGGCCAGGGTTCGATCCCCTGGGCGGACGGAGATTATTTGGGTGTGTCTCCTTTCACGTGTAGCCTCTGTTCACCTAGCAGTGAGTAGGTACGGGATGTAAGTCGAGGGGTTGTGACCTCGTTATCCCGGTGTGTTGTGTGAGTGGTCTCGGTCCAACCCAAAGATTGGTCACTATGAGCTCTGAGCTCTTTCCATAGGGGGACGGCCGGCTGTCTCGAGAGACCAGCAGCAGACTGTGACAGTGAATACACACCCACCCACCTACTCCCAACACCCCACCACACACACCTACCCCTTACCCCCCACCACACACCCCTACACCCTATCCCCCAACACCCCCACCACACACACCTACCCTCTAACCCCCAACACCCATCCCCCCCTACACCCCCATCAACCCCCCACACACCTTCATAGCTGGCCGTGAATCCTCGGTGCCCGTTCTGATTGACTGACGTGACGTAGGTGATTAACATCCGACTTCCGATTGACACGATCAGACGAGGCAACCGAAGTCCACCGCAGAACCGGCCTGAGGGGAAAAGAGGTTGAATTAAGGGGAAAATAAAGGGAGAAAGGGGATAAAATGAGGGAAACGAGGGGAAAATAAAGGGAGAAAGGGGACAAAATGAGGGAAACGAGGGGAGAAGAGGTTGAATTGAGGGGAAAATAAAGGGAGAATGGGACAAAATGAGGGAAACGAGGGGAGAAGAGGTTGAATTGAGGGGAAAATAAAGGGAGAATGGGGACAAAATGGGGGAAACGAGGGGAGAAGAGAGGAACACGAAGGGAGAAGAGGGGAAAGTGGATCAAAATGAGGGAAGAAGAGGGAAAAATGAGGGGACCAAATGTAGTGGAGAGGAAAATGAGAGGAGTAGAGGGCAAAATAAGGGGATAAGAGGGGAAAGTGAAGGGAGAAGAGTAGAAAATAAGGAAAAGAGGACAAAATAAGGGGAAGAAGGTAAATTGATGTGAAAATAGAAAGTAGATAAAAAGGAAATGGAGAGAGAGAGAGAGAGAGAGAGAGAGAGAGAGAGAGAGAGAGAGAGAGAGAGAGAGAGAGTAAAAAGGTGAGGGAAATTAGAGGAGAGGGGAAAGATGAAGTGGTATGAAAAGCAAGGGAAAATGAGACCATAGGAGGGGAAAAAAAGAGAGAGAGAGAAAGAATCAAAGAAGAAAAAAAAAGAGAAAATGATCAAACTGAAAGAAATATCATTATTATTATTATTACATATTTATCAAGTTTCTTCTATCCATCTTCCTTTGTTCCTTTTATTTATCATCTGTTCCTCTCTATCTACTCATTTGTTAAAAGTTTCAAATCTTCTTTTAATCTTGTTAGTTCCTGATTGCAGAGAGAGAGAGAGAGAGAGAGAGAGAGAGAGAGAGAGAGAGAGAGAGAGAGAGAGAGAGAGAGAGAGAGAGAGAGAGAGAGAGAGGAATCCCAGACATGTTTTCAATTACTTGTTGACTGGAAAAATTGGGGGAAAAAGAGGAAGTGGAGGAGAATTTTTTTTTTAGTTTTCTACCGAGACGAACCCTCCATATCTCTCTCTCTCTCTCTCTCTCTCTCTCTCTCTCTCTCTCTCTCTCTCTCTCTCTCAATCCCTGTCAAAACAAGAGAGAGAGAGAGATAATAAAATATCACACAGCTTTTAAGAGCAAAC
>JAXIVD010002162.1:0-50000 GCA_036785275.1 Cancer borealis
ATATATATATATATATATATATATATATATATATATATATATATATATATATATACATATACATATATATATATATATATATATATATATATATATATATATATATATATACATATACATATATATATATATATATATATATATATATATATATATATATATATATATATATATATATATATATACATATACGATTTAATTTTACTGTGTAATTATTAGTCATAGAACAAATATTCATAATGACAATTGTAGAGTTTAATTTGTTCTATCAGATGCTGCAATGATATTTCCCATATCTTTAATAGCTTTCGAGAAAATGAGGAAGAAAGTCATGTTTTATTAAAAATGAAAAGATACGGTTGAATCTTACTGCGTAATTATTAGTCATGGAACAAATATGCATGATGGCAGTTGTAGAGTTTAATTAGGTCTATCAGATGCTGCAATGATATTTCCAATATCTGTATTAGTTTTCGAGAAAATGAGGAGTAAATTTATATTTTGGAAAAAAGATACGATTTCATTTTACTGTGTAATTATTAGTCATAGAACAAATATATATAATGTCATTTGTAAAGTTTAATTAGTTCTATCAGATGCTGCAATGATGTTTCCAATATCTATAATAGCTTTCGAGAAAATTAGAAAGAAATGATGTTTTGGAAAAAAAATATGCTTTCATTTTACTGTGGGTCATTTTTCACTTCCAAAATAATAAAAGAAATATTTCCGTCACAGAAACGTAGAAGAGAATAGGAATTGAAATTACACGTCTTCAATAAACAATAATAAGCTATACTGAGCCAGTTTTCTTGAATTTATAATGATGACCAATACTGTCGTGGGTACATACACCTCGGCAGTTTTTCTCGAAATCACGTTTTAATAAATAACTCGTAAGGTATGAGGTTTACGTAAAAGATATCTAAATTCAATTAGATAGAGCAGAAAACTCTTGTTCGTTCGATTGTAAACAACCGAGAAATTTTCAACTGTATCCTTTTTTTCAAAAAATTACTTTTTCCTCATTTTCTCGAAAGCTATTAGAGATACTGGAAATATCTTTACAGCATCTGATAGACATTTTAAAACTACAACTTTTGTTTCAATAAATATTTGCGTCAAATGCTTTTTAAGATAACTAGTGGAAGTTTGGAAGATATATTTGTCCTTTCACCCTGCGTCCTGAGGCAAATATTCGATTCCTTCCTTCCTTCCTCCCCACAAAAGGGGATGATCAGCTTATCTTGATCCAGCTTAGTTTATGTTGGTTTTATAACAGTACATTAGTCAATTTTATCGTAAGACTGTTAGTGTGTATAGACCTTGATTTAGCGTGTGTGTGTGAGGAAGGTGTTAAGAATCTGAAGCCAGCCTTACTTAAACACAACCTGGTTTTATCGTTTTGTAGAAAAGCTTGTTTGCTACACTACATTAT
Organism: Cancer borealis; assembly: GCA_036785275.1. Taxonomy (NCBI): domain Eukaryota; kingdom Metazoa; phylum Arthropoda; class Malacostraca; order Decapoda; family Cancridae; genus Cancer; species Cancer borealis. The sequence goes on from JAXIVD010002162.1 coordinate 1,439, forward strand.
TATATTGTCACTTATTATCATCTATTTTCCCAGCTATCTGTTTTTTCTCCCACAGCACTATTTTTATTTTTCACAACGGAGTATTTCACCACATTACTATTATTTTTTACTCTCCTCTAGTACTCGGGACGGTGCAAGGACCTACTATGAAAAATAAAATAGCATCACCTTACTAAGCGTCGGTGATGTTGGGCGTGGAAATGCTCTCTAGAGTACCATCACTCGTAGACAAAAAGCTATTTGTCTTATTAAACTCCCCTTATCTCTCTCTCTCTCTCTCTCTCTCTCTCTCTCTCTCTCTCTCTCTCTCTCTCTCTCTCTCTCTCTCTCTCTCTCTCTCTCTCTCTTATCTGGTATATATAATTACTCTTGTACTTCTTGAATATGTTGTTCCTGTCTTTGATAATGTGTTTGTCTCTTCAGTAGTCAGCACTCACTGTCGTAATATTATCGTCTTCCTGCTCCCTGCTCCACTTCTTGCCTCTCTTCCCTGTTGAGTAAATGAAATGATTATTAATTACTCCTATCTAATCTTCAGTCCTCCTTCTCTTCCTCGTTTTCTTTTATCCGTGATGTAACTTAACTTTGCAAAAACGTCGTCACCCGCCTTCACAGATTCCAATTCCAACATGAATACTAGATTTTACTGATCCTTTCACAGCTTCACAGTCATTCCAACACTTACCCGTCGCTGTGGTTGTCAAAGCGTCCAGTTACATACAGACTTTGAAGTATATGCTCATTAAGTACCCAATTAGCAGCCACTCCCTTTTGCATTAAGAAGTTTGAGTCAGCTCTTAGAGAAGCCAAACACCTTAATTAGCTATCACCATTTTTTATATATAAAGACTTGATTAATTACTGTTTTTGTTTTATCAAATTACCTAAAACTTCTGCTCACTATGTTGATATATGAATGAATTTCTTAACCATCCCCCGTCTCTTCACTGTCTTGGTAGTGCTGCTGCTGATGATGATGATAGCACTGTCACGTAACACAGAGGTAAATGCTAACCTCCCACACAAGCCCCATTTAGCCCCTTCAGGTGTTGGTCAGGTGAGGGTGGAGGGTAGAGGGCGTGTCTCTCTAGTAGGTCACCTGTTTTACCTTTTCTCATTACCATTCCTTCTCCCTCTCTCATCGCTCTCAATATCTCAATTTTTCTCCCTCGATGATCTATCTCCTCCTCCTCCTTCACCCTATTTTTCCTCCTACCTGCTCCTCCTCCTCCTTCACTACCCTCTTTTCCTTCTACTCTCTCTCTCTCCTCTTCCGTCTTCCTCTTTTTCCTCCTCTTCCACTTTCTTTCCTCCGCTTTTTTCTATTCTATCTCCATTTCAGTGATTGATTTTGTTGCATTTTTTTCCTCCACGTTGCTATACTATACTATACTTATCCAAATACTTTCATACGCCAGTTTGTTTATTTTTTCTTCCTTTTTTTTCTCTCTCTCTCTCCTCCTTCCATCTTCAGTCCATTTCCTCACTCCACGAAGGACAAACAGCATCCAATCGCCTTCAAACTCTATTTAAAGTACCATTGAAGTCGAACGTAAAAGGATTATGATGCTTTTGTACCGAGTTTCAAATCTTGTATCCTGTTTACGTAGAGAGAGAGAGAGAGAGAGAGAGAGAGAGAGAGAGAGAGAGAGAGAGAGAGAGAGAGAGAGAGAGAGAGAGAGAGAGAGAGAGAGAGAGAGAGAGAGAGAGAGAGAGAGAGAGAGAGCGAAGGAGGGAGGGAGGGAGGGAGGGAGGGAGAGAGAGAGAGTAGTCAAACTACTCGACAGGTGCCCACCACGCCGCCCTAAAGACGCCCAGGCACGTCTGAGTCACAGCCACGCCCCACAGCTCACTGTCGTGTCAGCCAACGTGAGGGGTCTTCGCACCAATGTAGGGGAACTCTCACACAACTACGTCTTACGACATAAGGCTGACATCGTGGCAGTAAGCGAAACGTGGCTGAACAGCGAGGTGGAGCCAACATATGGCAGGATACCAGGCTACACACACTGGGTGAGGAAAGACCGTGTCGGCAAAACTGGGGGCGGTGTTGCCGCCTGTTTTAAGAATGACCTCCAGACCCAGGAAGTGTCACCCGACCTACCTCACCTAATGGAAGCACTATTTTTTCGCATAGTGCTCCATGACAACACTGGCCTGCTGCTCTGCGTCTTATACCGCCCCCCAAGGCAAGGACGCTCCTCCTTTGACTTCCTGGCAGAGGAACTGGACAACTTGCTTCAACGCCACGGATGCAAGAATGTTATTATCGTGGGGGATCTAAATTTCCACCTAGAGCAACAATCCTACGACAACCTAGTATCAGTGCAAGGCCTCGTCAACCACGTCACATTCCCGACCCACGAACGGGGAGGGCTACTCCACCCAGTGCTGTCTGACCTCCCTGAAGCCAACATCAGGTGTCAGCAGCTGGGAAAAGTGGATAGCTCTGATCACCATGCTGTGCTGACACACATCCACCTTAACGCGGCAAGGGAAGGCGCGGTTCCTCGCACGATATGGGTGTGGGATAAGGCAGACTGGCCTTCCTTGAGGCAAGCACTACACGCCACAGACTGGGAGGCGCTACTCATCGGAGATGTGGAGGAGAAGACCCATCTCCTCACCTCAACGCTGCTTGCCCTCCAGTCCCAGTTTGTTCCTCACCGCACGTACCTCACCAAGGCCACAGACCCTCCCTGGTTTGGTTTTCGCTGCCGTGCTGCCGCTGAGGCCAAATACTCAACGTGGAGGAGGTACAAGCGGAGTCCCACACACCAGAACCTCGTCCTACATCGGACAGCTTGCAGGAGGATGACAGCTACCTCCAAATGGGCGAGGAAACATTGGGAAGAGGTGATGAGGCGGAAACTAAGCGGTCCAGGTGTAGGAAACAAGACGTGGTGGGCACTCGTTAAGGAACGGCAAGGATTACTGCACCAGGACAGCGTGCCCCCCCCCTCACCAGACCAGACGGGTCCACAGCCACGAGCAGCGAGGACAAGGCCGCTCTCCTGGCAAAAATATTTGCTGAAAAAATGCAAGTAGGGGATCCCAACCGCCCCCCACCTGTTCTGCCACGGGAAGCTGACCACACCATCACATCGGTCATGGTCACCGCAAAACAGGTGGAGAAAGTACTCAGAGACGTTGATGTATGGAAAGCAACAGGCCCTGATAACATCAGCCCTAGAGTACTAAAAAATTGCGCCAAGGAGCTGTCAGGACCACTGGCTACCATTTTTTCTGCCTGCCTCGAGCACAAAAAATGGCCTGCTGCCTGGAAGGAGGCTCATGTGGTTCCCGTCCACAAAAAAGAATCTAAGTCTGATCCTCGTCACTATAGACCCATCTCCCTGCTGTCCGCCGTGGGTAAGGTGTTCGAGAAGATGATTGCAGAAACCATGTGGAGACACCTGAACCACCACAATCTTCTCTCCCCACATCAGTTTGGTTTCAGGCCAGGCCGCTCCACCTCCGACCTCCTCCTCCTTCTCTCACAAGAATGGCAAGACACCCTCGATGAAGGCTTGGACACACTCGTGGTGGCACTGGACATCGCCGGCGCCCTTGATCGAGTGTGGCACTTCGGCCTTCTGGCAAAGCTACGCGCCAAGGGTGTCGATGGAAGTCTGCTAATGCTGTTCGAGGACTACCTTCAAGGAAGGACGCTCCGAGTAGTTCTCAACGGGCGGTCTTCCAAACCTGCCTGTATAAGAGCTTCAGTTCCACAGGGCTCAGTGTTGGGGTCAGTCCTGTGGAACGTGTACATAGATGACCTGCTCCGTCAGATACCAGCAGTTAAGGCTTATGCTGACGATTGCACCATATCCCTTTCCTATTGCCGTCAGGACAGCCAGCGCGCCGTCGCTGCCGTCAACAAGCAGCTGAAGGCAGCAGAGGAGTGGGGGAAGGTGTGGCAGGTCGACTTCGCGCCGAATAAGACACACGCCATGGTCGTCTCCCGGTCTCCTGCTGCTCCTCAGGCAGTGGAGGGACAGCTACGGTTTGAGGGCGTTCGGCTGCACCTCCAGGATAACATCAAGATCCTGGGAGTCACCATTGACCAGGAGCTGCGCTACAAGCGACACATCACGTCTGTAGCCAGCCAGACCTCTCAGCGTGTGTGTGCCCTTCCCAGGGTGGCGGGAAGCCTCGACTCCCGAGGCATCCTGACTCTGTACAAGGCACAGATTCGTCCATGTATGGAATATGGTGCCTTGGCATGGATGTCCGGTGCCGCCACTCACACCCGGCGCCTTGACGCGGTGCAGAGACGTGCCCTCCGACTGCTGGGGGAAGAAGCGGAGATCCCTTCCAGCATGACGTCTCTCGAACACCGCAGGGACGTATCAGCCCTGACTGTCTGTCACAAGACTCAGGTGCTGCGCACCCCCCACCTCACCCGGCTGTGCCTGCCGCCTCACCCAGCCCATAGGACGACGCGACAAGCAGCAACAGGAAATCAACGTGTGGTGGTGCCCCTCTCCCACACGTCGCAGCACCAACGGACCTATATGGCCAGGGCAGCTCGACTGTGGAACGGCTTCACGGAGGCCACGCCTGATGTACCACATATATCCAACCAGCAGGCAAAGATGGCCGCCAACACCTGGAGAGGCACACTCCCTACACCATTCCTGCCCCACACGTAACATGAACTTTTTAGCAATGTGGTGCTAATATTATATATTATGTATTATAAGTTATTATGTAGTATATATTTCATGTGTCATGGAACTTTTAATATAGCTGTGCACGCCAATGCACAGCTTTAAGTTCTTTCTGTACATAATTGTATCATATGTTTTAATAAATAAAAAAAAATAAAAAAATAAAATTTATAACTAGTTGTATCAATAATTGTAGTTGTTGTTAGTGTAACTGTATGTATGTTTTTATCATTCCTTTGTTGATCTCCTTTATATGAAGATATTAAGAAGGTTCAAATACTGTAAAGAAGGATCAGTAGATGCCTTGTTGTTTCATAGTAAAGGCGATCACATTGCTTATAGCGACTTGTTCACGTCACTCATTGCTGACAACAGAAGCGCGCTCGCAGGATGTGATCGAGGTGAGATCTGTTTATTTCTTATATATTGTGGTATAAATTGACTGTTATGATGATTTATTGATTGTAAGTCTTACTTGAAGTGTATGACAATGCCATGAGAATGTATGTGTATTCGTTCTGTGATTGGAAATGTATATTTTCAGTTCTTTACGACATGGTAGAGCCAGCCAGATATGGTTATGAAAATAGAGGACTGAGCTTCAATAAACGTCATCGGGAAATACGGGTTTCTGTTCACCCCGGTGAGGAAGCATGTCCTGCCATGCCTGTAAAACAGTTCACATTAATTTAGAAGCCTGCAAAAGCCGCTACAGTTAGTGATATGGTAACTTTAAGTGGTCACTATTGTAAGTGGCGTAATTTCACCACTCAAGCTACAAACACACGTCACGTTTAATAATTGGATAACTTGTTCACCAATCACTAATTACACTTCCGGAAAGACCATAGCAATTGTTCATTTTACTTACATAATTATACATATAAGTTTTCACACATCTATATCAGGGAAGTAATCTCTTTTTTTTCATATAATCAGACTGTAATGTGTATTCACGACGTTTATTGTTTTGCAGTTTGGATGAGCTTAAAGTTCCAAGTAGATTCGAGTCAGTCCTTGTTGGGTTTAAAGAATCATTGAGGTTTGCGTCGGTGAGCGGCCGGCTAGCCCGGCTTAGTAACCAGCTGGCCGGCACAGAGGGAGGAAGGAAGGAAGGGTAAGGTGAAGCTTGTATTTGTAAGCATAATGTTAGCTTTCGTTTATCACCCCCCCCATGGGATCTACCTTGACGTGGTGGGGGGGCTTGTGTGTCCGTCAGGACCAACAAGATAATCCCGACCGTAGGCTGGTGTGGGTCACCGGTGCCGCCCGCCAGGGGGATTGCCCGTCGTGGGCCGTTCTGTGTTGGCTGGAGGGTGCCTGGGCCGGTAGGCATCGAGGCCGAGGACTTTGCTCGCCGCTGCGGGGCAAACTTTCGGTGCCACAAGGGCTGCCTTTTAAACCGGGTAGCCCTGTGGGGGACGAGGTACCCTAGCCCGTCCCCGGCGGCAGCGCTCGGCCCCTTTTGCCAATCCGGTAGGCGGTTTACCCCGATGCCATTCTCATTAAAAACAACAGTATATGGATAAACAAAATTTAACAAATCCCCTTCGAGTGGTATCCGACCAGTCCCTCGAGGCCTCTGCTGCTGGTCGCACCCCCTCCCCCTGACACCTCTGCCTGCCCAGTGGACCTGGTCTCGACCTCTCTACCTGTTCCTCAGACCCCTAATACCATACCACCTTCTACTCTCCCTTGTATCCCTGCCCCCTCCACAACTTCTCCATCCTATACCCCACCTCCCACATCTTCTCTCTCTCCTGCTACCACCTCCCCACCTCCCCCAGGGTTCGATCCTCATTACTCCTCATCCTCCTCTACCACTACCACAGCCTCGATTTGCACCCCTGTAGTCTCCTCATTTCACCTGCCCCCTGCTCCTCCTCCTACCATCCCTATTTCCAGCACCCCTTCTACTACCTCTCTTCCCTCCCCTGCGTCTACCGCTCTCCCGACTCTCTTTTCCACTCCTACCACCCCTCCAGCCTCCCTCCCCGTCACATCTACATCTTCCTATATTACCACCTTAGCCCCTTATGTTCCCTCTTCCTCTAAGAAGACTACGGCACAGCCCCGGACTGGCTCCTCTCGTGGCGTGTCTCACCCTTCTGCCTATGACCTCTTCTTCGCCCCTGCCCACTGGGATCGTTTCTTCATTATCCCCCCCTCCGCTCCCTTTGCTGAGAATACCCTCCTATTTCAACGTTGTTTACAGGAACAAGTGGGCAAGGTCCATTTTCAAACCCGACCTGACCGTTCACGCCTGATACGCGTGGAGTCTGAGGCTCAGTCTTAGGCCATGGCCAACTTATTGGCTCCATCCGGTACCCGCTTCTGTGCGACCCCTGACGACCGTCTCAACACATGCACTGGCACTGTTGTAATCTCCCCACAAGACTGCCCAATTGACGACAAGGTCTGGTCAGACTGTCACACTGACTTACTAGACCTACTAAGCGAGTACGACGCCGTAACCGTTCGCTGTTATACCTTGTCCCCCTGAGGTCGCCAGAAAAACTCCACCAATGTTGCACGGATATCCTTTAAACGCCACGATTTCCCTACCCATGTCTACGTTGGGGGCGTCATGCTCCCGATCCGGCCTTACGTTCCTCCACCTCGCCAGTGCCGAAACTGTTGGTGCTTTGGTCATCCAGAAAAACACTGCCGCTCCGCTCTCCGCTGCCCTTTGTGTGACCCACACCCGCGATCAATGCCATACCACTACCCACCGCTGCTGCAATTGTAGCGGCCCCCATAATGTACACTACCGCGGCTGCCCAACTTACAAGTTTGAGGCTGAAGTCGCTGGTATTCGCTTCCGTGACGGTCTCACATTACGTGAGGCTCATCAGAAAGCCCGTCGCCTAGGCTTCACCCCTTCTCCTCACCATGTTGCTGCCTCTGCCTCTTCCCCTCACTTTCCAGCCACGTCCTCTTCTTCCCGCCCCGATCCTCGGCCTTCCTCCCCTACCCCTTCTTCCACCCATCCCTCTCCTCTACCTCCTTCCTCCTTCTCTCCCTCCCACCCTCCATCCTCCATCTCCTGCTCTAATTCTTTTGCTGTCCTTGACCCTGATACTCCTACCTCCATCACCGTTTGTACCCCTACCCCTCCCTCTCCATGCCCTCAGCGTTCCCACTCCACCAAACAACAACACCACTCTGAAACTTTGGTCTCCTCTCCCCCACCAACCCCCTCTCCTGCTCCCGCCTTGATCTCTTCACCCCCTCTCCACCTCGCTAAGAAGACTCGCCCTGCACCTTCCTCGCCCGCTCCTTCCGAAGATCATAACCTCGATGCCATCATCGAGTACATAAAGAACACGGCTCCATTGTCCTCTCCTCCTACCTCCTCATCTCCTACCCCGGCCCCTCCTATCCAGGTCGTGGCCTCTATTCACCCACCCCCCAAGCACCTCCCTCCTACCCCGACTCCCCCTCCTTCACCTTCTCCCTCTGCTGTCTCCCCTCCTCCAGCCCCCCTCTGCACCCGGCGCTCCGCCATCTCCCCCTTCCCCGCTTTACTCTCCCCTCCCCTCCTCGTCTTACCCCGCCTGTTCTTCGGTGCAGCCCCCTTCGTCTGCCCCTCCCCCACCTTCCTCTGCTACCCGATCTATCCTCTCTCTTCCCCTACCACCTGGCTACTCCTGCACTGATCTCCTCTCTCAATCTCCCCCCTCTCCCCATACCTCATCCGCTCCTGACCCCCTTCCTTCTTCCTCATTTCTTATGGATATGGATCCCAGTTCTTTACTCCCTGAGAACGCTCCTCCCTCACCTTCACCCATCCCGAGTCTTATCCCCTACTGATCATGTCTGTTCTTCAGTGGAATATTCGTGGTTTTCGTGTCCATCGACAGGATCTTCGCCAACTCATTTCCTCTTATGCCTCGTTTTAATCTATCTTTGTAGGGTAAATTTCTCAGCCTCTGAATCATCTTGGTCATTCTTCTCTGGACTGCCTCCAAGGAGCCTATATCCTTCCTGTAATAAGGGGACCAAAATTGACTGCATAATCTAGGTGAGGTCTAACTAGCGCTAAATACAACCTCAGAATGACCTCAGAACTCCTATTTGTCACACACCTACTAATAAATCCCAGTATCTTGTTGGCCCTATTTCTAGCTATAATACACTGTTCCCTGGGGCGCAAGTCACTGCTTATTTGAACCCGTAAGTTCCTCACACTATATGACCTTCCTAAGGTATTGTCATTTAATGTGTAGTCTACAGGCCTATTACCTTTACCTACGCTCATAATGCTACACTTATTAACATTAAACTGCATCTGCCATTTCTCTGACCACTTGTACAGCCTATATAAGTCATCCTGCAGCATCGCTGCATCCGCTATTTGTAGTTCATCTAGATTTGAAGTGGAATCTCGAGGTGTATCTCCATCACCATGGAAAGCCAAGACATCGTAGCACCACAGTCTGGATAGATACTGCAGGTTGTCTGTACCTGCTCCTGACTTCTGCGATGTCTTCATCTCCTTCACCTCTCGGCGATATTGACCTCTCAATGTATGCACACCTGTCAACTCTCCCGATCTCATCGGGAGACTCCCGATTTGGAGAGTTGTTTCCTGATCTCCCGATTGCAACAGAAAAGCTCTCGATATGAACTTTTTCAGAGTAAAAAAAATTTTTAAACCCACATATTTTACATAACGCACACACCATGTCGATCATAATGTACCCCAAACCTAGCACCGATTCTTTTCAAAATGTGTGCAAACTCATGAAGGCAATTCTCTGCATCCCACACACCAATGATTCCAGTGAAAGAACCTTTTCAATGATCAGAAAAATTGTTACAGAAAACAGGATTGACATTGGGAACGATACAGTCTGCGCTCTCTTAAGATGCAAAATGAACTGTGATAAAAAGACATGTGAATACAAACTAACCAAAGATGAACTGAAGGGTGCCAAAAGTGCAACTTATCTGTACAATCAAGTACATAGCAAGAAATAAAAAGCATCTCATGACGCACGCTCGCTTTTTCGGAAAAATCTCCCTCTCTGGAGCTTTCAAAAGTTGACAGATATGCAGGTGGACTTGCTTCGCCTGTTATTTGGCGTAGGCTTTCAGATTTTTATAGTGACGCCTCAAATGTTTAGGTTTTCTCGTGAATATGTTGGGAACGTGCGAGGCTAATCACTGCTACAGCCTCAGACGCATATAAACGTTTAGTCCCGTCTGAGGACAGTATGTCAGCAATTTGGGTAGACTTTGGCCACTCGGCGGTGATATCAAAGAATGAAAAGTGGTCAGCGTATAATGGGGATTTGAACCCGGCTCGCGTACTATAGAGCGCTAGACCACTGTACCATCACCTCCCCGGGCGTATGGGTGTGTTCTTAGCGTAAATCACTGTATTTCGTCTTCCTCTGCCCTCCCCAAAACCCCACATTCCCAAAGATCACCAACACACCCACACGCCAACACCAACAGCACTACATGATGGCCCTGTGGGAAAACCCGATCCAGGCCATGGCCTATCTCAGGAGGTTGTTCAGCCTGGCATCCTAAGGAACAACAACAACAACTTGTGTGTGACATAAAAGTTAAAAACAGGTTACTGAGGAAATAGATACATATCAAAAGGAAGACAGGTAAGTTAAGGAATGAGATTGCAAGGGAAACCTCTTGTATAGAGATGTGATGCGAGAGGTGTGAGATTGAGAGGAAGGCCACCTAGGGGATGTATGGACAGTGTGAAGACAGTGTTGATTGAAAGAGAAGAGAAGAATAAAGATGGTGAGTGATTGTCCTTCATAGAGGTGATTGGAGAGCAGTGGTGAATGGACGAGTCATGATACTGCCTCAACCCCCTTAGGAGGTTTCAATGCATCTGGTGTGACCCTTGGATCAGATCAGGTGTGGACACAACTGCTTAGGATGAGGCAGACCTAGACTCGCATTTATTTTTGATAAATATATAAAGATTATTATAATTATTATAATTTTCATTAACATTATTATGATCATTATCATTATTAAATGAAGGATTTAGAAAAAGCATATGATAGGATTGATAGTAATGGCTCATGGAATGTCCTACAATTGTATAGCGAAGTGGCACACTGCTAAGAGAAGTGAAAAGTTTTTGTGAATAGTAAGGGTGAGTGAGTGATCTGTTGGAGTACGACTACATCAAGGATATATATATATATATATATATATATATATATATATATATATATATATATATATATATATATATATATATATATATATATATATATATATACAGTGAAATTCCAATAAGCTGGAAAACAGCGAAGATCGCCAACTCCGGATTATCAAATTTTCCGGACTGGTGGACGTGACCCTAAAAATGCCCTAAAAGCCTGAAAAAATCCTATCAAATTTCAAAAATTTAAATGCTGTATTGTGATTGTGTTTTTATTTACGTTTGAAGTGTAGTACACTTGCAGGTCAGTTGTAGGTACAGTGTAGATGCAGTACAGTATCCAAAGGTACGGTACTGTAGTTATCCAAGGGGTCAAACTTTCTTTGAAATTAATATTCATAATTCCTTCTTTTCTTTTTATGTGATTCTTCCTGTTTGTTTTCAATATCTCCTTAATCTCAATTTCTAGTATCATATTGTCACTCCTTCCATATGGGCAATCATAATTGATATTTTTTTACCAGATTTATTCCAATGGTAAATAGTAGGTCCAATCTTGATGATTTATCTTTTCTACACCTTGCTTGATCAGTTACCCATTGTATTATTGTATTATTCATTGTTGGTCTCAATAATTTATTTCCCTACATATTTTCACCTCCACTTTCAAATGTCTCCTACATTACTTCTCTACAATTAACATTTCCCACCAATGTTACTCTTTGACTGCTTTTAATAATCTTTTATATGCTCTCTAGTGTATCTTCTATTATTTCTTCGTGATCCTTAGTCCAGTTTTTTGTTCTTACAACTACTATTTCTTGTTTCACCATTTTTTGCCTTAATGTATGCACTTATGAATTCTGATTTTCATCTTTTTTGTATCATCTTCAAACAGGCTTATGTAACTGCTTACTCCTTCTGTCATGTCATTTACGTATACTAAAAACATTATTGGTGCCAAAACTAATCCCTGCGGGACTCCACTTACCACTTCTTTCCATTCTGATTTTTCATGTGTAGTCCTATCTCTGTGTCTATGTTTGTCTAATTTTTCTTGCAGTTGATGTACATGTTTTGCCTTTATCACCTCTTCCCTTCAGTCCATTCCAAGTATCTATACTTCTCTGGGGAAAACTATATCTTTTGCAGCATTCTTGCAAATTCCTTTTTGGTTTTTCAGCTCAAAATTTCCAAACCATCTGTCTCCTGCACACAATTTCTGAACAATCAGCCTTCAGATTATCGGAATTTCACTGTATTTCAATGAATATGAGTTTTATAAAACCACAAGACATCAAATATTCATGAATTTAAAGACAAATTTGACAATGTTAGATATGGAGACACGACCTTGTGTAGCTCAATTCCTGTATATCACAACTAAGGTAAATACAAACATTTGGTGAAAGTCAAGTTTACACTACCAACAAGTCAAATGTATAAACCATTAACCTCACAGAACACATGGATAGAGCTGCCAACACAGATGTAAGACACTGCGCCCCACCACCACCACCACCACCACAACCATTGCCACCCAGAACCAGTAGCAGCAGCAGCACATTGTTCATATAACACAACCTCAGAAGTGGGTCTTCATGTGCTGGACAATGATATCCCTTGTCTTGAACTGCTTCCCACAAACATCACACTTGAACTTTTTCAGATCAGAGTGTGTCACATAGTGCTTGGTAAGGTAAGAACTTGCAGCGAATCTCTTCCCACATTCTTCACATTTATAATTCTTAACACCAGTGTGTGTAAGGATGTGTTGAGTGAGAGTAGTCTTCCGAGAGAATCTCTTCCCACATTCTTCACATTTAATACCAGTGTGTGTAAGGATGTGTTGAGTGAGGCGAAACTTCAGAGTGAATCTTTTTCCACATTCTTCACATTCATAATTCTTAACACCCATGTGTGTATGCATGTGTTGAGTGAGGTGAGACTTCTGAGTGAATCTTTTCGCACATTTTTCACATTTATAATTCTTAACACCAGTGTGTGTATGCATGTGTTGAGTGAGGTTAGACTTGTTAATGAATCTTTTTCCACATTCTTCACATTCATAATTATTAACACCAGTGTGTGTAAGGATGTGATTAGTGAGGTTAGACTGCTGAGTGAATCTTTTCCCACATTCTTCACATTTATAATTCTGAACACCATTGTGTGTAAGGATGTGTCGAGTGAGGGAAGACTTCTGAGTGAATCTCTTCCCACATTCTTCACATTTATAATTCTTAACATTAGTGTGTGTAAGGATGTGTTTAGTGAGGTTAGACTTCTGATTGAATTTTTTCCCACATTCTTCACATTTATAATTCTTAACACCAGTGTGTGTAAGGATGTGTTTAGTGAGGTTAGACTTCTGAGTGAATCTCTTCCCACATTCTTCACATTTATAATTCTTAACACCAGTGTGTGTAAGGATGTGTTTAGTGAGGAGAGACTTCTGAGTGAATCTCTTCCCACATTCTTCACATTTATAATTCTTAACACCAGTGTGTGTAAGGATGTGTTGAGTGAGGGTAAACTTGTGAGTGAATCTCTTCCCACATTCTTTACATTTATAATTCCTAACACCAGTGTGTGTAAGGATGTGTTGAGTGAGTTCTTTCTTATTCTTGAAAGTATTGCCACACTCTCTACACTCAAACTTTCTCTCTCCTTTGTGGATGGAGGTACCTGCCTCAGGGAGATTCTTCTGATCACACCCGAACTTCCTCACACCTGAGACAGACTGCTGGTGTTGCTCCTCACTACTCATGTTGCTGTCCTGGCATGCAGTTCCCACTGCAACACTACTTATGGCAGCACACCAGATGAGTGAAGTCAGGTGTTGTTGCAGGAAGCCTCAGGGAAGCTGAGTGAGCGAGGGTCCTCCAACACTGTTCAGCAAGATGATGGAGACTTTCTTGATCCTCACGCGACACCAGTCAGGGCCGGAACCCTGGAGGTGGCAGTACCATTACACTTGTACTGCTCCAACGGACCTGGAAATGACATTAGGCTCTAAATGTTATATTTTGCAAACACACCAGAAATGTGCTCAGTAAATCGATGGGGGTAGCCATGTTCCAGCCTTGCAGTGCAGGCAATCCTCATTACCTGTATGTTACATACAGGTAATGAGGATTGCCTGCACTTGACTCAATTAAAAATTATCACAGAGAGGAAGAAAGCTCTCTAGAGTACATTGGCAGCTCGGTATACATCCGTTTCGCAATAAGTCCAACTTGGTATAAGACCTGTTTGGACAGGAAAAGTTTTGCTTAGTACACAACCTGTTTGGAATAGGACTCACGCAAGTGTTAGACAACAGTACAACAGTTCATTCCATTGAGTGAACAACATGCACTATAACTGAAAATTTTCAAGTGATTTTGTTTTTTCATGTAAATTTTTAGTAAATTTATTAACGATGAGTTGTAAGAAAGCTAATGAGAAGAGCCAAGCAACAAAGAAAATGGTTAGGATCACCACAGAGGTGAAAAAGAGATTGTTGAAAAATATGAGGGTGGCATGCGTATCTGGAACTTGGCTGATGCATACCGTATGCCCAGAACAACGGTATCTACAATTGTGAAAAACAAACACGTTATAAAATGGGTTAACGTTGCGAAGAATGAAATCACTTACCAAAGAAAGATTCCCAAAGTTTTATTAGAAGGGGACTCTCCTTCCAAACAATAACAATAATATCTCCTTCCTTCTCAGCACCATCCTAGTAGGCACTCGACTCTTCTCAGCAAGGTAAAGTGAACTTAAATTTTCATTTGATTTTCATTTAATTTCTTTTGTGCTGTACTGTATCTAATTTATGTACAGTACGTATTTCAGTATTTATGAGTGTTTCATGGACTGTTAAGTGTGCTTCCTGCAGTAGAGCATGTAATTTCAAACCGTCAAATCGTAATTTTCATTGGTTAAAAGTTGGTAGGAAGACTAGAGGCTGCTGCATTAAGTGCAAGTTCACAATGAGTGAGAGAAAAGGCACATTCCTGGATAGCTTTGGTTTGGTTCAGTTGGTTAGGATTAGGTTAGGTTTGGTTTTGTCAGGTTAGGTTTGGTTTTGTCAGGTTAGATTTGGTTTTGTCAGGTTAGGTTTGGTTTTGTCAGGTTAGGTTTGGTTTTGTCAGATTAGGTTTTGTTTTATCAGGTTAGGCTTGGTTTTATCAGGTTATATTTGGTTTTGTTAGGTTAGGTTTGGTCAGGTTAGGGTTGGTTTTGTCAGGTTAGGTTTGGTTAGTTGGTTTTGTCAGGTTAGGGTTGGTTTTGTTAGGTTAGGGTTGGTTTTGTTAAGTTAGGGATGGCTTTGTCAGGTTAGGATTGGTTTTGTCAGGTTAGGTTTGGTTAGGGTTGGTTTTGTTAGGTTAGGATTGATTTTGTCAGGTAAGATTTGGTTAGGTTAGGGTTGGTTTTGTCAGGTTAGGGTTGGTTTTGTTAAGTTAGGTTTTGTTAGGGTTGGTTTTGTCAGGTTAGGGTTGGTTTTGTTAAGTTAGGTTTGGTTAGGGTTGGTTTTGTCAGGTTTGGTTTGGTTAGGGTTGGTTTTGTCAGGTTAGGGGTTTTGTCAGGTTAGGGTTGGTTTTGTCAGGTTAGATTTAGTTAGGGTTGGTTTTGTCAGGTAAGATTTGGTTAGGGTTGGTTTTGTCAGGTTAGGTTTCGTTAGTTGGTTTTGTTTTGTTAGGTTAGGGATGGCTTTGTCAGGTAAGGGTTGGTTTTGTCAGGTTAGGATTGGTTTTGTTAGGTTAGGGTTGGTTTTGTTAGGTTAGGATTGATTTTGTCATGTAAGATTTGGTTAGGGTTGGTTTTGTCAGGTTAGGGTTGGTTTTGTTAAGTTAGGTTTTGTTAGGGTTGGTTTTGTCAGGTTAGGTTTGGGTTGGTTTTGTTAAGTTAGGTTTGGTTTTGTCAGGCTAGATTTGGTTAGGGTTGGTTTTGTCAGGTAAGATTTGGTTAGGGTTGGTTTTGTCAGGTTAGGTTTCGTTAGTTGGTTTTGTTTTGTTAGGTTAGGGATGGCTTTGTCAGGTAAGGGCTGGTTTCGTCAGGTTAGGGTTGGTTTTGTTAGGTTAGGGTTGGTTTTGTTAGGTTAGGATTGATTTTGTCATGTAAGATTTGGTTAGGGTTGGTTTTGTCAGGTTAGGGTTGGTTTTGTTAAGTTAGGTTTTGTTAGGGTTGGTTTTGTCAGGTTAGGTTTGGTTAGGGTTGGTTTTGTCAGGTTAGATTTGGTTAGGGTTGGTTTTGTCAGGTTCGGTTTGGTTAGGGTTGGTTTTGTCAGGTTAGGGTTGGTTTTGTCAGGTAAGATTTGGTTAGGGTTAGTTTTGTCAGGTTAGGTCTCGTTAGTTGGTTTTGTCAGGTTAGATTGGTTAGGATTGGTTTGGTTAAGCTTATTTAACTGCACCTCTGATAAGATTACGGTAATAAAGCTAGTTTATTTCTTATTGATGATTTTGAATTAATCTGACTTTTTGTGGCAATCTTTGCCTTCCAATTATTGAAGGAAAAAAAAAATTACATGGCATGATAAACAAACACCATATTAATTAAAACCACATCAAAATCTATCCATCCACTTAGAATACCTAATATGGGAGTAAAGATTTGTTTCATGGCCCACTCAGTATCTCGTTACCTTTATAATGCACTTTAAATTCAAACTGAGGAACTTGTTCAGATCACCTCAAACAGTTATGCCGATGAATTACAGAAAAAATATGAATGTTTAATATTTTGTAAAAATAATGAATATATAATCTTTTTTTTGACGATATCATTCATTTGTTATGGTGATAGTAGTGACATCTTGCGGGAACACATAGAGTTACATACCACAAGCGCCAATGAAATCAGTTGTTTTTAGTCACATGACTTCGTGAGTCAATCACATCTCATTATTTCATTTGACTCACGGCGCTGCCGATGCATAAAGTAAGTTTGGCTCAATTTTTGAAGCTCTAATCTGCTTGTAACAGCTTAGGTTTGGTTAGGTTAGCTTAACTTTAGGTATGTTAGGATAGGTTTAGTTAGGTTAAGTTTGGTTAGGTTTAGTTTAGTGGTTAGGTTTAGTTAAGTTTTGTTAGGTTAGCTAAGGTTAAGTTAGGTTAGTTTTAGTTAGGCTTATTTAACTGCAGCTTGAGGAAGGTTATGGTAACAAAGCAATCTTTTTCTTATTGATTTTCGTTTTGAATAAATCTGACTTTTTTGTGGCAATTGTTATCTTCCATTTATTGGGGGAGAAAAAAATGGCTGCATGGCATAACAAACACTAAATTAATTCAAAACACATCAAACTCTATCAGAAAAAATAGTTTTGTCCAAAACATAGAGAGGGTCATGAAACAAATCTTTACCTATATATGGGATTCAAAATGTTCATAATGATAAGCTGTATCCTACGAGATGTAAATCCTGCCGCTGTGAGACTGGTGTACTTGTTAATAAATACCTACAAAAAACTGTACAGATGCACTGTACTGTGCACTAGCAGACCGTCCACCTGTACCGTGCTACACAGCCTCCATCCTAACTCCCATACTAACCCAAAGTAACCCAGTAAGTGATTGTTATAATACATACGACCTCGACTCTAAACTTATGTTACAATGTCACACCAATCATTTGTGTGTGTGTGTGTTCATCTTTAGGCAGTGAAGTGTTGGTTGCAGGACTTACTTAGGAGCGTGTGTGTGTGTGTGTGTGTTAAGGCCGCTGTGAGGAGGAGGTGAAGGGTTCGTTGCAGGACTTACTTAGGAGCGTGTGTGTGACTGTGTGTTAAGGCCGCTGTGAGGAGGAGGTAAAGTGTTGGTTGCAGGACTTACTTAGGAGCGTGTGTGTGTGTTCACCTTTAGGCAGTGAAGGATTCGTTGCAGGACTTACTTAGGAGTGTGTGTGTGTTAAGGCCGCTGTGAGGTGAAGTGTTGATTGCAGGACTTTGTTGTTGTTTAGGACAACGAGGATCCTTGGGGTGCTATTTGTCCTGGTAGAGACCTGCGAGGCTATCACAGGCGAGAAAGGTGTCCTGTGTTCTTTATTACTTGGTTTCTGTTTAGAGGTCTATGCCTCACAGCCATGGTGGACCACCGCTGCACCACTGTGGTGCCCGACCACAGCAGTTCCTCCCAGTAAACAACTTAGCATCACAAGCCCCCGCGGAGACCCGATCTGCTGACCTAGCGAATGCAAGGCCAGCGCGCTACCATTGTACTAGCCAGGAGGCCGTATATTTTTATTTATGGGAGATTTGTTTTCTCCCCCCTGAAAGCGGGTCACAAACCCCGTCTGAGATCAGGTACCTCATAACTGTTTGGTGAACAGGGACCACACACTTATAAGAGACTTAAAGCGTTTACATGTGTCGCATAACTTCGTAACGTCTTGCCTTGTTTTCACGAACACGATTTTAAGGAGAAATGTCTTGGTTGGTGTTGCCACAATTTTCCTAATATATTTCAATCTTAATGCTTGTTTTTAGTTTTCTTTTATATTAAAAGCGACATATATTATATACATATTTTAAATTATAATCACTGAAATTATCTCAAACATCTTAATTTCTTCAGATTTATTCGAAATAGATATCATGGTTTCTCCGTATAATTTCGCACCGCTTCCATTCTTGACTCCACCTACGGTAGAAGCCAACATCTCGCTATGTGATACAAATTCCCTTATATATTACAATCATTATGCTTGTTTGTGGATTTTTGTTATATTAAAAACAACATTAATAATGTAAATGTTATGTATTTCAACAACTGCCATGATCTCAAACATCTTACTTTCATCTTATTTATTTGAAATGTATATCCTGCTGATTCTGTCTTGAACAGCACTGCAGCCGCCACATTCTTGACTGGCCAGGGGCCACAACATCTCCGCACGGCGCATTCAGACTACCGCATCAGTGGCAGCAAGATGGAACAGCTCAACAATTTATTTTTGGAGGACGATTCTAATGATAGTGATAATCTTTTAAATGTGTCTCATCCTTTGCACAATCTGCTGGAGCCGATGGATGAAATGCTGGATACATCGATGCATGTTATAGCAACTCTAGAAGTCGCTGCATTAGCCTCCATGGACATCAGGTAATAATAAGGGGGATGTAGGATAATATCATACGATCAGTACAAGTAATAAAGTATTTATATGTATGTAAATATATAATTATATATATATATATATATATATATATATATATATATATATATATATATATATCTGTGTGATTATGCACAAACTTAACAAAATTGCTATAAAACTTTTCCTTTGATGCACTAGTTATTATTTGCATTTTTTTTTTTTTTTTTTTTTTTTTCAGAGAACACCATCCGAAGCAGGAAGGACTAGCTGATGTAATAGAGGCAATGAGTGACCTTGACTTTTTCAAGCATCTTCGTCTAACAAGAAAATCCTTTCTCATGGCTTTGGACTTCATCCACGATGGTTATACATAAACATCTTCTGGTACCATCCTTTTCCTGGGTCCAAGGAAAGCACTTTACCTCACCTTGTGGTATCTAGGAACACAGTCAACATACCGTGAGATTTCAGAGTTATTTGGAGTTTCTATGACAACAGTCCATGAATGTGTGCAAAGATTAATAGATGTTTTGTGTAGAGCTGGACAGGAAGTAATTGTGTGGCCAGCACCTGAGAAAATACCACAAATTAGCCATGAATTTCAATCTTTCCTGGAGTGATAGGAGCTGTGGATGGATGCCACATCCATATTAAGGCTCCTAGTGAAACACAGGCAGATTATATTGACAGAAACCAGAGACACAGTATTAATCTAATGGCTGTCTGTACCGCTGATAAAAAAATTTCTTTCATTCAGAGTGGTTTCCCAGGGTCTGCGCATGATAGCAGAGTTTTTAAGTCATGTTCATTATACACCAAAATGCAAAACAGTGACATCAGGTACTTTCCTTCACCAAATTACCATATTGTTGGAGATTCTGCTTTTTCTCTAAGCAAGCATTTGATGGTTCCTTTTAAGAATAATGGAAATTTGTCTGATGGTCAGTTGAAATTTAATAAAAAACTGTCTAAAGCCAGGGTTATCATAGAAAATGCTTTTGGGTTTTTGAAGGGAAGATTCAGGCGATTGAAATATATTGATGCAGATATAGAAAGGATTTCCAAAATTGTAAAAGCTTGTTGTGTTCTTCATAATATAGCATTGCATGACTCTGAAGATACATTGTGTTTGGAAAGGGAAGGGGTAACTAACACGACTGTGCAAGTTAGTGATGCAACAACTGAGTCATCCCAGACGCAGCAAAGAGAGGGAGTTCAAAAACGGTTAGCTATTGTAAGGATGCTCGAATAGAGCTGTGGCTAGTAAAATATTCGTTGTGTGAATAAAAATATTTCATTTATGCCAATATAAGTATTATGTGTGTTCCTATTGTACATTAAAACAATAAATTTGGACTATAAATGGTACAGTTTTTATTCTTACACGTTTTTCGTGTCCATGAAAAAACAAATAAGAAGTTTGGAAAACGGAAGTAGCAGAAGCAACACCAACCTGGATGGTTGTTATTTTCAGTGTACAAATATGTTTGTTTGTTATGTCTTGCTTTTTATTTCTGTTTTTGGTGGAAAACCGGGTTGTCCCGGCGGAAAAACCACCTAATGGTATTCTGATTTTCAGCAATGACAATTACAATGACAACAATAATATTCCCTCATCGTGTATTTTGTACATAGTGGAGTGTTTATTGTGATGTGTTTGTATTTTGTTATGGTCCAGAATCTTGCTGGTGCAGTAGTGAAGTGTCTTATTGCAATAATAACAATATAATTTCCTAATCGTGTATTTGTTACATAGTGGAGTTAGTATAGTGTGTTTGTTTGTGTTTTCTATTGGTCAAGAATCGTGTTTGTGCCGTTGTGGAGTATCTTGAAGTAGAGTTCTGTCGGTAAATGGGCCACAGTCCATTTTGGTATGTGTTGCAGTTCTGAAATAAATTGAGAAAAACAGCAGAATACTTGCAAGACAAAGAATGTTGAATGATATTAATGTCCCTTGGTTTGTTTTGGTTAGTTGTTTAGTGAGGGTTGTTGGGTATTAGTATTTAGTTAGGTTATGAGAACATATTTACAAGTAAAGTTTAGTGTTCTGAATTACATTACCTGTGTCGAGGCTCGGGATTGGGGTTCCTTTAAAGTGAACGGAGGGTCCTTGGGAACCAAGAATGGACCCTGTCTGGGGCTCCATCACTTTAATTCTTGGAGAACCAGAAACTCTTCCCATCCTTAGACTTCTATTCAGGTTCTTGCTCTGGTGCCGTTGTAGAATATCTTGAAGTAAAATTCGGTCGAAAAATGTTGGGCCACAGTCCATTCTGGTATGTGTTGCAGTTCTGAAAAATTTCGAGAAAAACAGCAGAATACTTGCAAGACAAAGACTGTTGAATGATATTAATGTCCCTTGGGTTTTTTTGGTTAGTTGGTAAGTGGGTGTTGTTGGGTATTAGTATTTACTTATGGTTATGAACACATTTACAAGTCAAGTTTGGTGTTATGTATTACATTACCTGTGTCGGGGCTCGGGATTGGGGTTCCTTGAAATTGCACGGAGGGTTCTTGGGATCCAAGAATGGACCCTGTCTGGGGCTACATCATTTAAGTTCTTGGAGAACCAGGAACTCTTCCCATCCTTAGACTTTCATCCTCTTCCATACTTGGAGAGGAATATGGTGGAGCTTGGTGTTGATCGCTGTGAAGGCTACTTCGTGTAGTCGTTCATAATAGAAGGCCGTGGTCCGGAGTGTAGAGATTACCACCTCACAATGAGCTGACGAGAGACTCAGAGACCGGTTTGGGGGCAATGTTTTGTGTTCGGAACTGGATCTGTCTTTAGTGTCAAAATTTTCTTTGACCCACATATTTTTGTGCAATATACAAACATATTATTTCTTACTTTAATTTGATGAAAATAATTCTAAATAATATGATATGTTTTTTACTTATTATTAGGAAAAAGGGAACAATTGTAAGTCGAAGCTACAACCACAAAATGCATTGAAACATCAACACCCATACAGGTTTGTATGTCACATCTCGTTATTTTCTACATTTCTCATATATTACAAGCTTTTTGCTTGTCTTTGGCGTTCTTCTATATTAAAAACAATATATATAATATAAATCTTATGTAGACGATCAACTATAATGGTCTCAAACATTTTACTTTCCTCTGATTTATTTGAAATATATACCCAGATTCTTTCTCATGAAAACACACACATCCGCTTCGCTCCACCCACGTAGAGGGCCCAACGTTCGCAATTTTCAACACTTCCCTAATATATTTCAAGCTTTATGCTTGTTTTTGGTTAGCTTTTATATAAAAAACAACATATATATTATAAATCTTATTTATTTCTACAACTGTTATGGTCTTGAACGTCTTACTTTCGTCTTATTTAATCGAAATATTATCTCGCTCAGTGTCTACACAGATGAAGTTCTGAAGTTGGTGAGCTGTGATTCGTTACATGACTAGAGGCAAAATATTGGCAAACGCAGATATTCGTATATTGAAAGTGTTTGCGATATGTTGGTCAGAATTTGCCTAGTCATTGCATCTTGGCAAGAGGTCTTGACATTACATGTAAACGCCTTTAGTCCATATGTCTCCTACCCGGCGCGGGGATCGAGCCCGCGACCTCTCGCTTGTGAGGCGAGCGTCCTAACCACTAGACCACCGGGTGTGTATTAAGGCGCAGGTGAGACGGATGACGGCGGATCTTGGGTCTCGGGATGAATGTTTGCCGCCGTGAGCAGGTGAGGGCAGGTGTGTGTCGGACTGTCGGTGGCTTGTGCGGTAACGGCGCCACCTAAGAACATAAGAACATACCGGGCTTTTAAAGATTTGTTTGTGTTTGTGTGTTGCTGTGTTCTTTACTGTTTATACGAGATTTTGCTCTTGCAGTCTTTTAGTTCTTGTTTTTTCCACATTTTATACACAATTTCTTTATTTTCCTCCATATTTCTTACAGTAAACAGCATTTCCCCCATTATTTTCTGTTTATCTATACAAGGTTATTGTAACTTGCTGTTTTCATTTTTAATGTCTTGATAAGCTGCACAGTGTGATAGAAATTAATGGAGAGCAGTGGTGAATGCATGGGTAATGACACAGCCTTGACAAGGGAGGAGGAGGTTCCCGAGCATCTGGTGTGATCCTTGGACCATATCGGGTGTGGGGAGAGAGAGGACATAAGTATGGAGTACGTATCACAGTAAGCCGTGGGACTGTGTTGTGGATATGACCCACGCCCTATTCACCCTCAAGTTAACTACATCCACACATTCAGACCCAATCTTCAGGCTTTGTGAAAACGTTGTCTTGACTTCATTGCAGAGTATAGAGAGGAGGGGCAGCAGGACTTGAGAGCTGATGTTAATTCAAGGGAGGGAAAAAGGAGCATTATAAGACTCTGTGGATGATAAAGAGAAGGTGAAAGAGTTTTGTTCAACAGTCAACTTAAGGCGTTTACATGTGTCGCCAAACTTCGAACGTCTTGCCTTGTTTTCACGAACACGATTTTAAGGAGAAATGTCTTGGTTAGTGTTGCCACAAATTTCCTAATATATTTCAATCTTAATGCTTGTTTTTAGTTTTCTTTTATATTAAAAGCGACATATATTATATACATATTTTAAATTATAAGCACTGAAATTATCTCAAACATCTTAATTTCTTCAGATTTATTCGAAATAGATATCATGGTTTCTCCGTATATTTCGCACCGCTTCCACCCTTGACTCCACCTAAGGTAGAAGCCAACATCTCGCTATGTAGTACAAATTCCCTTATATATTACAATCATTATGCTTGTTTGTGGATTTCTGTTATATTAAAAACAACATCAATAATGTAAATGTTATGTATTTCAACAACTGTCATGATCTCAAACATCTTACTTTCATCTTATTTATTCGAAATGTATATCCTGCTGATTCTGTATTGAAACTACAGCACCCTCCACACTCGTCCTAAGCCCACAACATGTCCATCTATCGTCGTATTCAGATCACCTTACCAGTAGCAGCAAGATGTGTGTGTGTGAATTGTGATTGATTACATGACCAGAGGCCAAACACTCGCAAACGCAGAAATTCGTATATTGAAAGTGTTTGCGATATGTTGGTCAGAATTTGCCTAGTCATTGCATCTTGGCAAGTGATCTTGACATTACATGTAAACGTCTTTAATATTAGTGAACTGTTGAGGAAAATGAGATCCAGGACTGATTTTGTTCAAGAATAGTCTCCAACTCATTAGCTGCCAGTAGTGGATCGGCAATGTGTTCATTATTTATATGTAATACAGGTGAAGGAGAGGGTGGAGGTTTACCAGAGTTTGTGTATTCGTCTCCATATACAATGCTTCCTCAAAAATTGGTTGAAAATGCGATTTTGCAAAATTGGATTAATGAACTTTATGGTGATTTTAGTCATATTTTTGGCCTTGTTTGTACACAAATACATTTAATTATACATCCTACATTAAAGAAAAATACAACAAAACATAACATTATCATTATTCATAAGAAAATCAATTTAAATTACCATTTTACTGTACCTGGGCTGGGTGAGGCAGATGACGGTGGATCTTGGGTCTCCGGGTGAGTGTTCGCCGCTGCGAGCTGGGTGGGCAGGTGATAGCATGCTTTCACCTGCCCACCCTGCTCCCACCTGCCCACACCTGCAGGTGTGCAGTGGTGATGTTCAGGACTCGGATTTGGCTGCCATCCACCATCCACACTATTGTTGCTGCGGATGTTTGAATGGGAAGGTTTTCTGCATATACAGTATAGTGGAAAGCTATATCAAATATTTGATTATCTATCAAGTTAGACAAAGGAAGGAAAAGGTAAAGGAAAGCAGACAGAGTACTAGATGGAAAAATCAGATAAGAAATTTTACTGGGATGGCTTGGAATAGATGGGTGGCTGATATAAATAAGTGAAGGTTACAGTGTATTCAAAGATTGTGATGATGATGATCAAAAGTGGTTAGATGATTAATGTGAAGTGAAGGTGTAGCTTTGGGTTGTGAGCTTGGTGGGATTAAAAAGGTGATTTAATAATCCCCACAAACTAGGTAACTATACACCATATAGTTCTGCTACGATTAACAAGAAAGAACTGCCTCTAACCAAGGTGTGGTGAGCCAAGATCAAACTCCCAATCATTAATTAAGCCACGAGTCAACTAGTCAAGCACTGCCACACACAGCCGTCACAGGTGAGGACACAGACACACACCAAGAACAGGGTTACTGCACCACAAATGTACGTCAGAGAATACGATTTTTTAGTGAAGACGGTGGTGTGTGGGTGTGTTTTTTTTAAATCATTAACCGTTGGCGCCAGTAGGCTTATTGAGACACAGGTGCATACCTGTCAACTCTCCCGATCTCATCGGGAGACTCCCGATTTGGAGAGTTGTTTCCCGATCTCCCGATTGCAACAAAATCTCCCGATATGAACTTTTTCAGAGTAAAAAAAATTTAAATACCCACATATTTTACACAACGCTCACCATGTCGATCATAATGTACCCCAAACCTAGCACCGATTCTTTTCAAAATGTGTGCAAACTCATGAAGGCAATTCTCTGCATCCCACACTCCAATGCTTCCAGTGAAAGAACATTTTCAATGATCAGAAAAATTGTTACAGAAAACAGGGCTGACATTGGGAACGATACAGTCTGCGCTCTTTTAAGATGCAAATTGAACTGTGATAAAAAGACATGTGAATACCAACCAAAGATGAACTGAAGGGTGCCAAAAGTGCAACTTATCTGTACAATCAAGTACATAGCAAAAAATAAAAAGCATCTCATGACGCGCACGCTCGCTTTTTCGGAAAAATCTCCCTCTCTGCGGTTTTCAAAAGTTGACAGGTATATGTATGGAGTTTCTTCATAATCATTTATGGTGTTATTACACAATTTATTGTACTCATGAGTTATTTTATTAGTGTATTAGAGAGTAGCGTCCTCCTCCTGTTTTTTAATAGCAAGCAACTGGAGGCTTTGAGCGGGAGTTGCCCACAGGCACAGTCAGACTCTCAGGTCAAGCGCAGGATGACCTGCTAATCGCTCCATATATGATCATGGGGCTAGTGAGCCAAGTCAGAGGTAAGAACATAAGAAATGAGGAGACTGCAAGAGGCCAGTTAATGACCTACACGAGGCAGTTCCTTGTCCCCCACCCTTGGAATCAGGGCCGGTTTTAAGCCTATTTGACCGATTTAATCAAATTGGACCCCGCGCAGCAAAAGGGGCCACGCACACACGTGTGTTAGTTTTAAGCTGTATAGTGTATACGATATTGGTACTTAACAATGCCCGTAACAGTCGCATCGGGTGAAAAGTATTTTTTAAACTAAAACTGATTAAAACATACTTACGGTCAACAATTTCACGAGACTAAACAATTTGGCGATGCTATTTATAGGAAGTGACATTACCAAAATCCTTGACTTTAAAATGATTTTGAAAGATTTTGCAAATAAAAAAGCCAGAAAAGTCTGTTTCTAAAAGGTCCGTGCATAAACAGTTTGTCTGTAATTGTCTTCACTTATACTACACGAAATTTAGAACATCAATCTTCGACTTTTATAGAGGGCCCCACTATCAATTTTCTAATTGGGCCCCACAATTCTTAGCACCGACCCTGCTTGGAGTAATCCAATATTTAGCCATCCCACCTGTCATCCCTATCCATACACTTTATCCAACCGTCTTTTAAAGCTACCTATTGACTCAGCACTTACTACGTGTCTATCCAGCCTATTCCAATCGTTCACGACTCTGTTAGTGAATCAATATCTACCAGTGGCGTATGGTGGTTTCTGTCACTGGGTGTGCTGAACAGTGATTCTGTCCATAACTAACATATATCTAATTACTGATGTGTGTGTGTGTGTGTGTGTGTGTGTGTGTGTGTGTGTGTGTGTGTGTGTGTGTGTGTGTGTGTGTGTGTGTGTAATTACAATTTTATAGTTATTCATACAGTTAGTTGGAAAATAAAGTAAATTTTATGTGAAAACTTAGAATAATTAAATTTATAAATTTTGATTAGTTAAGCTTACCACCTAAATTACACAGTTGAGTGGTTGACATACCTGATTACTTATAATTCAATTCTATTCTTCGTGTTTTTTATATAAACTTGTTCATGACTTCATAATAAAAAGAGCCTCTCTGTTTAACTTTAGTCAGCAAGATCTTTTCAGTGGAGAGCAAACTGAGACCACTCAGTCTCAAATGGCTCCCCTCAACACATTTCCCTGATGATGCAATAATATGGTACCTGGCACCTCACAGCAGTCCTCAAGGTCACTGTCACAGCTCACGGAGACTCTACCACGGCCACAGTCATAGGTTACCACAACACAACACCACAACATGTGTCCATCCCCTGTAACACTGTCTTATCAGCCATTATTACACCACAGTTATATGAGCCACTTTAATACCAGTCACATAACCACAAATATCGTCTATACCAGCGTAGCCGCTTTTCAAGGGAAAGATATTTTTAAGAATACCAGCTTAGCAGCAGGAGGCTGCCTCTCTCGTATCCCTCCGCCGACAGATGGGAGTGAATGTCACATTAACTCCCATCTGCCCTCTTTTCTCATCGCCATGCTAACGCCATCATTAAGATGCAAACACACCGCAACACAATAATAATTACAATGTACTCACAATTCACAACTAGTCATTTATCTAGTCAAGGGAAATTCACGTGCTCCCCCGACACAAGCGTCAATGAATCTGAGTTAGTATAACTTGGGTTACTTGGCAACTCAACTTCTGTTGTTTCATCGGTAAAGTTACGTCTACACTAGGACTGGGCAGTCGGGGGGGCAGGCAGACCGACGAGGGGGTAAGGGGGATGAACGTTATAACACGAGACAGGCGTTGTCAAAAGCCCGCGCCTTCTCAGGCGGAGTGAGAGGAAGTTTCTCACAAATTTTCTCCCAACTTGAAAAGGAATGCCCTGATGGCTTTGAGAACTACACCAGCATGCCTGTTATTTTATTCTATAAAGTGTTCAACAAGATTGAACCTTATATACGTAAGGAAGACACCCATCTCCGCGAGAGCATCCCTCCTGGCCCGCGTTCAGTCCGTCACTGTCACTGGGCGTCACTCATCCCATCAAATGCCTCTCGCTCAAGACTGCTTCGCCCACCGTCTAGCCCCGCCCACTTTACCATATATGGGAGTCGAGACTGGGCAGTCGCGCGATCCCCCGACTGCCCAGTCCTAGTGTAGACGGGCCTTAAGAGAGTCCATGACTTAAGGCCCCCCCACACACTATCATGTATGCATGCGCATTCATGCATGATTCACAAACACGTCAATCACTGGTTTTGGCCACACACTGTCACTCATGAGTGCACATGCATCAGTTGGCGCGCGTCATTCAGTCGATCAAGATGAGTAGGGAAGCTGCTTGTGTTGCCATTAGATTAGCTTTATATAAATTTAACCTAC
Source organism: Cancer borealis (assembly GCA_036785275.1). Lineage (NCBI taxonomy): Eukaryota > Metazoa > Arthropoda > Malacostraca > Decapoda > Cancridae > Cancer > Cancer borealis. The sequence continues at coordinate 29,794 of JAXIVD010002162.1, forward strand.
CTCTGATAAATTTACTGGTTTCAAATTTCATCTCAAACTTATAATCTAGAATATCATACAGAAAATAGTCTGTTATGGCTACCAACCCTATACCTAAGCGCGGGTTTATTTTATTTATTCCATTTTTGTCACCATATACAAACACTACTCACTTTATATATATAAATATTTACTCTATGAATAGATTAACAGAACCATAGACTACACCATACTTGACTGGACACTCGAAATCTGGCCTTTTGCAAACCGGTCCTACGGCAGATTTTTAGAAAAATAAAATAAAATACTTAGAATTAAGATAGGAACCTCAACTAAAAAGCAAACACTTCAGAGTGATGTAAAGAATATGTTTATGAGCAACAAAAACAAATTAGTCAACATACGTCATCGGTGGGCGACAATTATTGAATCCTAAGAAACCAAGAAAAACAAAATTTGCAATAATTTCCAGGAATATTTGAATTTCAATCTGAAAACACTTACATGCATAGCCCATGTAGTCTATATTAATACGCAATACCATAGAATACACCATACGTGACTGTGCACTCGAAATCGGGTCTTTCGCAAATGGGTGCTGAGCCGATTTTTTGTTTTATTTGAATAAAATACTTAAAATCATCATAGAAACCTCAAACAAAAAGCAAACACCTCAGAGTGATGTGAAGAATATGTTTATGAGCAACAAAAACAAATTAGTCAACATACGTCATCGGTGGGCGACAATTATTAAATCCTAACACCAATAAAAACACTAAATTTGCAATAATTTCCAGGAATATTGGAATTTCAATCTGAAAACACTTGCATGCATAGCCCATGTAGTCTATATTAATATGCAATACCATAGAATACACCATACGTGACTGTGCACTCGAAATCGGGTCTTTCGCAAATGGGTGCTGAGGCGATTTTTTGTTTGTTTTATTTGAATAAAACACTTAAAATCATCATAGAAACCTCAAACAAAAAGCAAACACCTCAGAGTGATGTGAAGAATATGTTTATGAGCAACAAAAACAAATTAGTCAACATACGTCATCGGTGGGCGACAATTATTAAATCCTAAGACACCAATAAAAACACCATATTTTCAATAATTTCACCCAAGGACATCCTGACCAGGTACCCCGAGAAGTGCCTTGTAGCTGCCGCAAGCAGGTCTTCTGGCGGTTCAGGGTCCAGGTCAGAGAGCTCTCCAATCAACATCTGAACCACCCGAGTGTCCTCCATGACCAGCTGCTCCCTGGCGGTCTGCATCTCCTCTGCCACCTCCTCCAAGGTGTATCGAGAAAGACACACCAGGTTGACACGCCTGACGATGGCCTCACTCTCAAAGAATTGGCGTACTTGCGTCCAGAGAGACACAAGTCACTGTCTTGCAGGGGGAGAAATATCTTTGTTGCACAGAAAAAAAAACACTGTCTGCAGTAGCAGTAAGTATATACTCAGACACGAATCACTGGCTTGTAAGACGCAGTCATTATCTCCCCCATCACCTATTTTTTCTGCCCCTGAAGCTTCTGCCTTTTCATTCGCTCATGGCTTCTAGTATCCCTCACACAGTCGCCAATGGCCTAGCGTTTGGAGGGCAACTTGGCGTGAACATCAGAGTTTGTGTCCCTGCACAAGTTGGAGCCAAAACCATTGAAAAGGTTGCAGCCCACGACGGGGAGAATCTTGGTGATTACATTGTGCCCATTACAGCACTGTACCACCTCAAACTCTGGGAAGTTCCTGGCCAAGGCAACAAGGATCTGCAGGAATGTATCCTTATGGTTGTCACAACCAAAAAAACCTGAAATAAAATGTAAATGTTAGCACATTACAAGTGAACACAAAATTATACAAATAAAAATAAATAACCATCCGAAAAAAAGAAAAAAAAATCAGAAGTACAATTAAATTGATAAATTAATGAATTAATTCCTATAGTTATATTACCTACTAGTCTGTAGCATGTATTCGTTCGAAGAATGTAAAAAAAAACAAAAAAAAACTAATGCATGTGTGTAAGCACTCACACAGTAAGTTAATGGTATTTAAACAGATCAAATATGTATGTATGTATGTATGTACCGATGCTGTTTACCCCATCAAAGAAAAAAAAAAATAATGGTACTGTTAAACATCAACATTTACCAGGCAAGAAAACAACATAAATGAATTATTAAAGGAAATCCTGAGAAGAATCAAATGTGAATACTTTAACTGGATGAAGACAACCAGAAAATACTTAGACTGCACCAAGTTAACATATAACAACATTGATAAGTTGCAAACTATCCTACTTTATTACCCATGTGTGTGTGTGGCGGGGGGGTGCCTGGTGGGTGGTATGAGTAGGTAGCTAGATTCGAATTTTGAATTAACGGAATTCTACGTTAAATTTCTACGGAGTTTTATATGAATTTAGTACTGAAATGCTCCTAAAATCTTATAAATCAGACATTACATTAACCAAATGTTGCATACTTACTGCTAAAACGAGTCCGGTGTCCAGCTAGTAGCTACAGTTGTACGTCCGTCTGGTTCCACTGGCGGTGAGTGACTGACTGAGTGAGTGACTGACAGACCAACGGACGTCTCACCGTCACACACTCAGCTCAGTTTCTCAGCTACGCGCCACGAATTGTTGTGAAAAATTCATTCCCAAGCCGATATAACGATAATATGACATTTGATGACAATCAAATCATATTCAGGAATGGTGATTTCACAATATGTGATGTTTTATTTCAGAAATTATTGCGATTTTGCCAGAAATTTTTACTATAAACAATATGCTTTATACACAACTCCCACACGATTTTCACTCAAACTTTTAATCTTCATGTTAATTTCCTATTTGCAAAAGTTGTAAAATATTTTTTTAGGTTCAGCCATGGTTCAGCAATCATTACTGATTGTAAAGACATGAAATACAATGTCCTAAGTAGAATATGAACTGATACATAAGTATTATCTGTCATCACTCATAGCAGCGGAATCTATAGGACCGAAATGTAATATCGTCTGTCAGCGATTGTCGCGAGTGTCCAGTCAAGTATGGTGTAGTCTATGACACAACATATTAGCAGCCATTATGTATAGTTATTAATATTATCTGAAAAAGGATCAAGTAGGTGTACCAACCCAATGTTTTCAAAATTACTCACTATTAAAATCAAGTTAATTATTCAATAGATAACTAATGACACTGGTTTGTTATTATATATGAATAAAATAATGACTAAAGAATGCATGAGTGATGGTTAAATAGCGTTATCTTGCTAAATAAAGTGATATTGTTGAGGTTTATCATAATTACATGTAATTATTTAGATTTCCATTATATATTTTCTTAATTATATTATATATTTAGTCATTCTTAATCTTCCTTTTAACTGTAGCACGGGTTACATTGGGGTCTATCTCCTTTAGTTTTTCTACTAATATATTGTATTGTTCTTTCAAGTTTCTATTTTTATATTCCTCACTTTTAATTTTCCACAATGCTGGGAAACTTCTATAAAGTTCAAAAAATTCGCGCCAAAATGCCTGCGTTTCCTGAGTGCTCACCATGGCTGGTGGTGGAAGACTGACGGTTTGCTCATTCATCGCCACACACTGTCATTCAAGCACGTGCAACCGTCATGATTGACGGTTAAAAATCAAAAGGCCCCCACACACTATCATGCATGCATGCGCATTCATGGTATTTGCGCATGCATAACCACAGTGTGTGGTTATGACTGAAGGCATGCGCATGCAATTTAAGATGCATGATGAAGGTCCGACACTGTTTGATTTTTAACCGTCATTCATGACGGTTGCACATGCTTGAAAGACAGTGTATGGCGATAAATGAGCAAACCGTCAGTCTTCCACCACCTGCCATGGCAAGCACTCAAGAAATGCAGGCATTTTGGCACGAATTCATTGAACTGTATAGAAGTTTCCCAGCATTGTGGAAGATTAAAAGTGAGGAATATGAAAATAGAAATGTACCGAGGGTCCGATATGAAGAGAAAACAAGAATGGTAAAATAATGGTTAACTTTAATGATGAATAAATAAATAAAGTACTCGCTATATCCGTGGTGGTGCTCTTACAAATGCTTATCCACCCTTAGCGACACAAACATAAACATATACCTTAACACCAATATTCCTATTCTATCCTACCTAACTATACGTGAGGGAACTGATGGAAAACGACCAAAATACACTCACGCCACAAATATTGTTTGAGAGTCACTGGGTCCTTCTGGCCGTCGTCCTTGTTTGAGAGGCAACTCCACATGCAGCCTTCGTCAAACCACAACCGAAAGACAGTCTTTTGCTGGTCCTCTCGGCAGCTGTATCCGGGAGGACAATTTACTGTTAGATATTAATAACAATGTTTTTTCAAGTGTGGTAAGGCTTTTAGGAACACTGAAGGCTTACCTGTCTGGAGCGGGGTCACGGAACACTAGTGACTGACCTTCCGCCCAGACCGGTATATATATCCTCAGTTCCAGTGACGTCACGCGTTTTTCCCATCATCCTCTTTCGCTAGTAGTACCTACTCTAACCATAACAAGGTATCTTAACGAGCGTCGAGAATACGAGGATTTACCGGTGATTCCGCAAAGGAATCACCGTAATGATAGTTGGCCCATTGTACTCGGTACACGGCTTTCCTCTTTAAAAAAAAATAAATCCTCGTATTCTCACACTCGTAAGAACATGAGTTTATATATTATCAACATAAGTCGGGACCGGTCTTCTTCTTCTTTCTTCTTGTCTCTATGCAAGACTTCCGAGTCAGACGTGACTCGACCTCCTGGTCGGAATAGGTGAACCCAACTCCCAACCAGTCCTGGCAAACTGAGCAGGGTGGTGATCCTCGACGGGGTCTCACCAAAGCCTTCATCCATGGGGGGTGAACTTCCAGTCCTTTACCTGGGCACTACAGAACCCCCAGGACTGCGGTGATCTCTGCTTCAGCTGCGGGACCAGTTTACCAGCTCGGCATCTCCTCGCCGCTGCAAAAGAGTTTTTATAGGCAGTAACCTTTCCTTTAACCACCCAGGGGTCTACTTACTACCATCTCTCCCTCTCAACACTCCTCTAGGAATTCCTCACAGGCCTTCGGGCTCTGCGTGGTTCCTCCGTGTCATCCTCATCCTCGGAAGGAAACACGATCTCGCTCATGTCGACTATAGAACCTCCATCACCCACAACTAGTGTTAACTTGTCCGCGGCACGGTGGATTGTGTCGCCGTTGACAGTGAGGTGGTGGTTGTAATGATGGTTGTAGTAGTAACTGCCTCGTCCACCCTCGAAGTGGAGGAGTGTGTATTTGGCACCACCATAGTCGCCCTCACGTATAAGTTAATATCCCTAACTCCCGCGTCACACTCATCCGACGTTTCAATTAAAAAAAACATAGCTCCGTTTCATTACCGTGGGCACCACCAACGAATCGAGCAAGGTGTTATCTCTTTTCTGTTTAGAATAATAAAGGACTCCATCTTCCTCTGATCGTGATGACCGACTTCTGAACACTCTGGTTTTATTGCTCCACCAAGCGCTTGTTCACCCACTTCTGTTATTTCCTCCTGGGGAAACCACGAGTCGCCTAACAAGTCTATCTGAGAATTCATAATTAAAATTTAATTGGAGGGGGGAAGGACGCCCGGCGATCCGAAGACCGCGACTCACTTAACAATCTGGGGACAGGTGCCCGCAGAGGAGACTTTGAGCGTATTAGTCCACTAACACTATCACTAACACTTAAAAAAAGAAAACAATACATCACTATTAACTCTACGTAACTATTCTAATCACCAATCACTAATCACTACTCTGTAAGGGAATAAAAAATTAACTGGAAGGGGGGCTAATTACCTACTTAACTAGCACACTATAGCGTCCTCCGGACAACGTGGGCTGATGCGTAATTTGCATCTACACCGCTGCAACCACTGTACCGAGGGTCCGATATGAAGAGAAAACAAGAATGGTAAAATAATGGTTAACTTTAATGATGAATAAATAAATAAAGTACTCGCTATATCCGTGGTGGTGCTCTTACAAATGCTTATCCACCCTTAGCGACACAAACATAAACATATACCTTAACACCAATATTCCTATTCTATCCTACCTAACTATACGTGAGGGAACTGATGGAAAACGACCAAAATACACTCACGCCACAAATATTGTTTGAGAGTCACTGGGTCCTTCTGGCCGTCGTCCTTGTTTGAGAGGCAACTCCACATGCAGCCTTCGTCAAACCACAACCGAAAGACAGTCTTTTGCTGGTCCTCTCGGCAGCTGTATCCGGGAGGACAATTTACTGTTAGATATTAATAACAATGTTTTTTCAAGTGTGGTAAGGCTTTTAGGAACACTGAAGGCTTACCTGTCTGGAGCGGGGTCACGGAACACTAGTGACTGACCTTCCGCCCAGACCGGTATATATATCCTCAGTTCCAGTGACGTCACGCGTTTTTCCCATCATCCTCTTTCGCTAGTAGTACCTACTCTAACCATAACAAGGTATCTTAACGAGCGTCGAGAATACGAGGATTTACCGGTGATTCCGCAAAGGAATCACCGTAATGATAGTTGGCCCGTTGTACTCGGTACAGAAACTTAAAAGGATTGTAGATAGAAGAATCCTAAATCGTGATGCCATTATTCCAAACGTGTTCTCAACGACACGTCGTGCCCGTGACACTCGATAATTGTAAATGTCTTGTGCTTTGCTGAGTTTCCTTTGAGCATAAGGTTTCATTACGTTCTCCATTAATAGGAAGGCATCGTCTCCCACGAAAACATATGGCACAATATCATGGCATCCAGGCAGAGAGATTGGTTTAGGGATGTGAAATGCTTTTTCTTTCAATTGGGCAATAATAATGGCAACGCAAGCAGCTTCCCTACTCATCTTGACCGGCTGAGTGACGCGCGCCAACTGATGCATGTGCACTCATGAGTGACAGTGTGTGGCCAAAACCAGTGAATGACGTGTTTGTGAATCATGCATGAATGCGCATGCACGCATGATAGTGTGTGGGGGCCTAAACAGTGTCGGACCTTCATCATGCATCTTAAGGGCCGGTTTCAAGAACAACTCGTCGTAGCCCGATCGGGCACTTCTTCATCGGAGCCCGATGGTTCAGTTTCAAGAAGACATTTTTGGCCGTGGAGTCCCCGACGTGGAGCGGTACGATGGGAGAATTTCATGGAGCAGCTATCCCCGCCCGACGAGGCACTCCATGGCTTAATTTACGGACAAATAGAGCATCTTTGGGCATGAAATCGTAATAGGTACACTCTGAAATGTTTTTGCAGATTCATATCCTCAAATCTACTTAATCTTTTAACTCGTAAGCAAATAATAAATGATTCTCAGTATCAGAGTTTTGATCCCGTGACAAACGCATGAACACACTCCATGGTACCCCCGACGCCTGGCTACAGAGAGATTTCCACCGCATCTTATTTAACACATCGGCGACGATTCAAGGCTCTTTGGAGAAAAAGGTAAGTTTTCAACTTTACCTAGCGATAGAAATTTGTGGTTAGAATAGATTTATGGAGCCATTGTGTAGAAATGGTGCATAGATTTAAAGTAGAGAGGTGTTTAAATACAGGCCGCTCAGGCCCATCATCTTAATACTTGCATTATCATCGTTAAATTTCATTTTTAATGAGTCAAAAGTATGTTTTGGCCCAATCAAATGTAACAGTATGAGAAAAGGAAACCATAGTGAAAATAACAGAGCATATATAAGCAGGGAAATGTTTAAAACTTTGTTAACTAATTCTGAAAAATAATGGTCCATTTTTTTTCATTGAACATCCCTCAAAACTATGTAAACTTGTTGTTTACTTAGAAATACTTTCATAAAATTAGGCTAGGTTGGGTAAGTGAAGGTTGTCTTTCTGTGTGAGGGGACTGACGGTTAATGAGGTTAGGTTAGGTTATTGGTTAGGTTAACAGAAAACAAACAATTGTTGCCAATCAAATTAAACAATGTGGGAAAAGGAAACTATAGTGAAAATATCAGTGCATATATAAGCAGGGTAATGTTTAAAACTTTGGTGCATAGATTTAAAGTAGAGAGGTGTTTAAATACAGGCCGCTCAGGCCCATCATCTTAATACTTGCATTATCATCGTTAAATTTCATTTTTAATGAGTCAAAAGTATGTTTTGGCCCAATCAAATGTAACAGTATGAGAAAAGGAAACCATAGTGAAAATAACAGAGCATATATAAGCAGGGAAATGTTTAAAACTTTGTTAACTAATTCTGAAAAATAATGGTCCAATTTTTTTCATTGAATATCCCCCAAAACTGTAAACTTAATGTTTGCTCAGAAACACTTTCATAAAACTAGGCTAGGTTGGGTAAGTGAAGGTTGTCTTTCTGTGTGAGGGGACTGACGGTTATATATATGTGGTGTACTTTGCATGACATGCTGTCCTTAAGGTAAGTGGATTCTGTCTATGTGTGCGGATTATTTATATCCACATACACTGACAGAATACAGAATACAATATACGGTTGCCAAGAACATTTGCCTATGTGATATAATTATCGCTATTGTCTTTATTTTATCGTATATGGTGAAAATGGCGAGCGCGCGCCCTTAACTCATGTTATTGTAGATATTGATTGCTCTAATTAAAATGTGTTTTCTGCAGCATGGACAATGTTGCAGTAATGGATCGAGTCCTCAACATTATTGATGTGGGTGCAGTTCTTCAGCCTCAACATCCTAGATGCAGGCAATGTATCTTCCGGCAGAGGATAGATCCCTTTGATGAGTGCACCGATGAAGAGTTCATTGAGAGGTTTCGCCTCTCGAAGGATTGTGTGACAAACCTTCTCAATGAACTACGTCGGCACCTTCCCACCTCAATAAACAGAAAGGGTAAGACCATATATATACCAATCAATATGTATATGTCATCCAAAATCTTTAAACCAGTTTATAAAAAGTATAAGCTACATCTTATTTAAATATGGCTGCTATCTCCTGATCAAAACAAGAATTTTCAATTTTAGACATAGATTGTAGCTTTGTCATATTAAAAAAATCACTAATGGCTACAGGTTGCAATGTGGTTCCTATGAGTTTCTCAGAGTATTTATCACACATTTTGTATTATTATTGTATTGTATTATTGTATTATTGTATGAAGAGCCCGAACAGCAGATATCAATAGCATTAGTAGTCAAAATGGCAGGCAGTGATGTGGGCTTACCTAAACTCATATACTTTTTAGGTTCATTCCATATAAGGATTCAAGGATTATAATTAGATTTGATACACACCAAAAATTTATGTACATTTTTTTTCTGGCAGGTCTCCGTATCACTCCAAGACTGCAATTGTTAGCTGTTCTTCGTTACCTAGCAACAGGTGACATGCAGGTAACAATTGCAGACACAGCAGATATGTCCAAAGCCAGTGTGTCGGTGTGTGAGGAGGGTAACCTGTGCCATTACCAAAATAGCTTCAAGGCACATAAGGTTTCCTACCCCAGCAGAAGAGCATCTTGAGATGCAGGCCTTTTCAAATATAGCACATATGCCGGGGTGTATTGGCTGTATTGATGGTACTCTGATACCCATCAGGAGCCCTGGTGGAGATGAAGCCGAGTTGTATCGTTGCCGCAAAGACTTCTTTGCGCTTAACGTTATGGCTGTGTGTAATGCCTCCCTTGTTTTCACTACTCTTGTGGTGAACTGGGGAGGTAGTGCACGACTCGCGAATTTTCAATTCGTCTTGTCTCTGCCAGGCTCTCCAAGATGGACAGTACCGAGGCTTTCTGCTGGGAGATAGCGCCTATCCACTGCGAAGCTACCTCCTCACTCCTTATGGCAACCCAAACACCCCACACCAACATCGCTTCAATGTGGCACAAATAACAACAAGAAATTGCATTGAGCGAGCCTTTGGAGTGCTGAAGAGGAGATTTGCTGTCCTCAAAAACTATTAGGACTGATGTAAGGACAGCAAATAACATCATTACGTCAACTGCTGTCCTCCATAACATTGCAATTAGAAATAAATTGCCTTTTTTGGAGGGCAGCCCTGCTAATGTGGAGGAGGACCACTCCCAAGGCATCCCTGAGCCAGACCATCGGGACGTGGTGAGAGGTCAAACCAGGAGATCTCAAATTGCAAATAGATTATTTCCTTAAGCACCTGGTGTCCTGTGGACCTTCATCACTGTCCTTGTCTGCCAGTGCACTCCTCATTGATGCACTGATTCAAGGGATGTATGATTTGCTGGAAGATTTATTGTGGCAGAGTAAATCATAGTATTTGAGGTTGTCCATGCTACTGAAAATTGTTTTTTCATAAGTTTAAATTTGTTGTACAATTGTATTTTATTTAGAATCTGCAAGAAAAGAAGGTACTAGTTACACACAGGAAGTTTTACTTTACAGTATGTATATTTCCTTAGAAAACATGTTTATTACATTTTTTTTTTAATTCTTTAAAATAAAAAAACAACCATTATTTCAACCAACAAGTTAAAAAAAATAAAAGATAAGATTTTCCAATATGATTTTCAATTGTCAGACCTGTGACACCTTCCAAAAACAGAAGTTAACAATTGTCTCATTGACACAAGCAGGCTAAGGACCTCTCCATGGTGGGCTTCTTCATTAGCCTGCTGGACCTCATAGCTCTCCAGCTTCCTTCTTGGTTGTACTTGGGTGGAGTTGATGCTGGTTCACCCCCGCTTCCCCTCACCCTCTTTCTGTATTCCTGGTCCAGTGCCTTGGTTCTAAGAGAAAATATCATTTGATATTATGGAAGAAGGGGATACTAAATGTTAGTGTAAATAAAAATTTTGGAAGTGTATAATTGAGTAGAAAGTGCATAAAGCTGAGTAAATATGTTAGTATAGCTTAGAGTTATTATTGTGTTTTATGTTTGCATTAATTTAGGCCAGCCCTTGTATAAGCACAAGCTTTTAAGGCACAAGTGAATACAAAGTTCAGATAATGATAATAATAATAATAATAATAATAATAATATAGCTTATTAAGTGTTTCCATAAAATTGTTGAAGTTTACATTTGTCATCAGAATTAATCAGTTAATTAGATAAATTAGTGAAAAATAAATGATGTTGAAATCTGTTAAGGGTTCTGTAGACTATTTTATGCTTAGCACAAGGATGAGACATTAATGCAATATGTAGGCAAGTGTGGAGGTGGTCAGATAATTGGTTATGGATGATTCCCGAGGTAGATAGTGGAGTGAAGTTTGTCCAAATGTGGTCTAGGAGTGAGGGTTAATGGAAATTATGATTATTAGGATATCTAGTAGGACGAGATATGTGCGGGAAGTAACTTAATGTTTGCATAGAATTTAAAAAGTGGTTAGAAAGTAGATGGGAAGAATGCTCTATGAGATTGATGTTGAAATCCTGAGATATTATGTTATGTAATATATGTGTGAACTCTATAGGAGTGGTAATAGAAAATTAGTGATATATTTCCTTCCCTATCTTTTAAAAGGAAAGATTTTCTAATAATATTCACCACCATTTCACCTGCACTCTCACTGTTAGTTTACTGAGGAAGAGAGAGGCCACTAATTATTATGGTGTCCCTCCTTTCATACTGACTCATGTCATCTATTTGGTTTTCTAATTGAGCTACTCATTGTGTGAATTTCAAAAGTTTGTAATGGAAATATGTTCAAAAACATTGGAGTAGTGAAATACAGGAGGTTGGCCATTCTAGCAGTCTTCCTTTCTCCCTAATCAGGCATACACCTTTTACATGTCACAGTCCTTACATAACTCTCACTTATCTACTATATATTATTCTAACCCCGTAACTCAGTTGTGTGTGTGTGTGTGTGTGTGTGTGTGTGTGTGTGTGTGTGTGTGTGTGTGTGTGTGTGTTGGTGTGTGTAGATTAGACTTACTTTCTCTTAATGTGCTCCCAGCTTCTCCTCAATTGTTTAACAGTTCGAGGAGACTGTCCCAGGTTACTTGCATTAAAAAGGGAGGTAATTTCCTCCCAAGCCCTTGTCCGCTTTCCTGGGAGGGAAGTGTCAGTTGACTTAGAAGTCAAGACATCTGCCCTTCCCTGAATGAGTTCAATCAACTGATGAACCTGGTCATCATTGATTGGTGCAGCCTGTAAAGTATGCTACAGTGAGTTTTGTGAACAGATGACTTATTTAGAACTAGCAAGGGTTACAAACATGTAATGATAGTGGATATGGCAAAAGAATTATAATATAATATATATATATATATATATATATATATATATATATATATATATATATATATATATATATATATATATATAAATCAATATTCATGCAATACAATATAACAAAGGGCTTTAAGAACAGGTACCCTTGTGGGTCCTACCAATAATTTCACCTTCTATATGAACCACTTCCCGTCATGCATTCATACCTACAGTGTAATACTAGAAGTTATCATCAATATTCTTTCGCAAATGTTTCATGTTAATGTGACTGTGCTGTTATGTGTATTGAAACAAGGGTACGGAGAAGGGTGAGGGCTGGATCTGTTAGGCGAAGGTATGCCTACTCATGTTACGGGGAATATAAGACCTTATTTTGGAATAACACACTTATTGATCACCTAAATTTCTACAGTGACATCCTATATGATTGATAATAATAGTTTAGTATTATAATTACATCGAGAAACATGCAAATTTTACCTTAGTTGATGGAGTGCGAAGGCTTGGAAACGTTTTCTGGAGCAATGTTTACGTTTTTTTCGCCTAGTCAAGCATACCAATCACGCCGCCACACACTTGCTGGTAAATGTTGGTGCGCTTGTCTCCGACGTCGTGCGCCACGGCCATGGTGTTGACAAATTGTCCTTCTTGAAACCTACCACGTGGTATACCCGACGGTCGGGCGCCTCATGCTCCATCGCATCCCGATGAAAAATTATGCGTTCTTGAAACTGGCCCTAAATCGCATGCGCATGCCTTCAGTCATAACCACACACTGTGGTAATGCATGCGCAAACACCATGATTGTGCATGCATGCATGATAGTGTGTGGGGGTCTTTAGGTTGCACTCAATCCTTATTTCTGATTAAGTGAGTTAATAACATTTGGTTTCATAATAGATACTATATTATAATTCCTGCAAATCTTAATTATGCTCATATAATGAATGGCAAAGACACTTTATACCTTCTAGCCAATATAAAATATCAGCACCAAAAACGAACGCAAGTAGTGTGCATTTGTAGAGCCGCACACCAAGCTCCATATATTCAACAGTCTGCCCTCCCACTCCACCATACGCGCTATGCTACATAATGATACAATTGATTATTGGATGTGCAGTGCTTCTACAGAACACCTATAATACAAAATATTATAACAGGGCTAAAAACAATAAGAAAAATATCGTTTCCCACTTACTGCTGAATTTAATTATAACTATCATGCATTTCTCTCGCTGACTGAGGATGTGCGGCGCACACCTAGCACACCCTGAATATACGCCCCTGATACCTACCTATGTCTGTCCTGAATCTAAGTTTTTCTAGCTTGTACCCATTTCCACGTGTCCTATCCTGACTACTAAATTCTAAAACCTGATCAATGTTTCCCTTATTAATTCCTTTTACCCATTTGAAAACCTCAATCACATCCCCTCTTGCCCTCCTTCTCTCTAGGGCAGGGGTTCCCAACCTGGGGGGCGCGCCCCCCTGGGGGGGCGTTTGGGAATGTCAGGGGGGGCGGTGAGTGATTCAACGAAATATTATATAAGCTTGTTTGTTCAATCAAGAGTCAGCAAATATAGTGATGGCGTCTTATGAACTGGCACTCATAATCGCTAAGGAAAAGAAACCTCATATCATTAGAGAAACTCTTGTGAAACCATGCATGGTGCGTGGTGTAGAACTAGTTCTAGGCAAGGACAGTAGCAACAAGATTTCTAGAATTGCTCTCTCTGATAATACAATTAAAAATCGAATTGACGAGATGGCTCAAGATATACGAGAGCAAGTCGCTGAAAAGATTCGTATATCTCCAATATTTGCTATTCAGTGTGACGAGACAACAGATGTGGCGCACTGTTCTCAACTGTTGGTATATGCTCGTTACATATCAGATAATGCGGTTGAAGAAGAAATCTTGTTTTGCAGGCCTTTAGAAACAACTACGATCGCTGATGACGTTCTGAGTACTGTGTCTAGTTATTTTGACAAAAATAACCTATCCTGGGATAAGGTAGTTGGAGTTTGCACTGACGGGGCACCAGCTATGCTAGGTTCCCGTTCTGGATTAATTACCAAGGTGAAGCAGAAGAACCCTCATATAGTTGGAACCCACTGTGTTATTCACCGTGAGGCACTGGCTGCAAAAACTCTTTCACAGGCTCTCCAGGACACTCTAACTACCATTATCAAAGTGGTAAATTATATTAAGGCTAGTGCGTTGAACACCCGCTTGTTTGCACAGCTTTGCCACGACATGGGAACAGATCATCAGAACTTGCTTTTCCACACCAATGTCCAGTGGCTGTCAAAAGGAAACATGCTGGCTTGTGTGTATGAGCTACGGAATGAAGTGAAGCTGTTCCTTGAAATTCATGGGAAATATTTCATGAATATCTTCTGTTCAGACAGCTTCCAGACTACACTTGCTTACCTTGTGGATATTTTTGAAGCACTGAACTCTGTCAACCGGAAACTTCAAGGTGGAAGTCAGAATATCATGACCAGTTATGACATAATTCAAGCCTTTATTGCCAAACTACAGTTGTGGAAGCGTAGAGTACAAAATGGAAACTTAGCATCCTTTCAACAACTGGACGAAAAACTTCAAGATGATAAAATAGCTGAAGAGCTTCGAACTAACATTATCGACCACATATCATCATTGGTGGAGGAGTTCAACCGGTATTACCCAGATATTGAAGAGAAAACCAACGAATGGAACTTTATCCGCAATCCTTTCATCTCCAATGAGGACGATGTGCCAGATCTTTTGCAAGAGGAGTTCCTAGATATGAAATTCAGTAAACTTGCCGAAGATGACTATAAAACTCAATCCTTGGATAAATTTTGGATAAAGTATTTAACAATTCACCCTAAGCTTGCTCACCACGCTCTTTCAGTAATTGTACCTTTTCCTTCCACATATCTTTGTGAGACTGGGTTTTCAGCACTCGTTGCTGTGAAAACTAAAAGCAGAAATAAGCTTGATGTCGAAAATGATCTGATGTGTGCTCTGGCTAAAACTGCTCCAAGAATGAAAATACTTACTGAGAAGAAACAATACCAACCCTCCCACTGAGTCACTACTATTGTTTTTGTATGCCAGTGTTGTGTAGTATAATCTTTTTTGCTAATTGTCAACGGGGTGGTTTAATATACTGTATAGCTAAAAATAACACATTTTTGTGAATCAAATGTTGTCTTATTGCAGAGGAAGAAAAAAAAAATAATTCAATATATAGGTTTTGGTTTTGTTATTTATCCTGTATTAGCATAGTTTTATCAGTACTTTTGCTCAATCAAATAAATCACCCGAGGAATATGGATAAAAATCTTGTATTTTGACACCAGAGAGGATAGGGGGGGGGGGGGGGGGTTGGTAACACAGTCATAACCAAAAGGGGGCGCAGTGCTAAAAAGGTTGGGAACCGCTGCTCTAGGGAGTGGAGATTAAAACGTTTTAATCTATCTTTGTAGGATAAATTTCTCAGCCCCTGAATCATCTTGGTAATTTTTCTCTGAATTGCCTCCAAGGAGCCTATATCCTTCCTATAATAAGGGGACCAAAATTTAGTTGCATAATCTAGGTGGGGTCTAACTAGCGCACAAGCCATAGTGTGTAGGCTACAAACTTTTTAAAAGTGCTGGTGAACTCTATTACCACGCAAATTATGCATAAAGTAAGCTTGGCTCTTGTAACAACTTAGGTTAGCTTATATATAGGTTACGTTAGGTTACATTATGATAAATTTAGTTTGGTTTAATTAGGTTGGATTAGTTTTGGTTAGCTCTGGGATGGTTATATTAACAAAGCAATTTTTTTTCTTCGATTTTATTGGTTTTGAATTAATCTGACTTTTTGTAGCAAATTTCACCTTCCATATATTGAGGGAGAAAAAAATAAAGGCTGCATAGCATAACAAACAAACATCAGATTAATTCAAAACACAACATATATCAGAAAAAATAGTTTTGTCCTAAATATTGAGTAAGTCAAGAAACGAATAATTACTTATTATTCAATAACCATAACATTGTAAACGTGAAGAAAACATGAATTTTTGGAAAATAAGATACAAACAGATGCAATAAAATATACAAAAATATTTCAGAAAGAAATTACAGTCCACTGATCTATCAACTGAGCTTCCGAAAGAACTATTTAATAAAAAAAAAGATACAGAATCAACAAGGAACCTAAAGGGGCGCCGTTGCAAAAGTATGCTTTTAAAAACATCACAAGCAGGTGGGACGGATGGAATCTTAGGAGAATTTATAAATTATGGAGGGGAGGCACTAAGGCAGGCAGTAGCTGGGCTGTTCAGGAAGATACTTGAGGAAGGGGAGGTGCCTCATGATTGGAACAGAAGTAGGGTTACACTAGTACACAAGGGAGGGGGTAAGTCAAGGCAGGACATAGGTAATTACAGACCCATAGCAATAATGAACACCCTGGCTAAGACATTTGGATGGGTGATAAATGATAAGCTGAGGGCATGGATAGAAGAGAGTAGGGTGCTCGAGAGGAACAAAGTGGTTTTAGGAAGGGGAGAGGTGGTCTAGAAAATGTGCTAGTGATGAAGGAGGTCATAGAGAAGAATAAAAAAGTTAAGAAGAGAGCTGTACTTAGTATTCTTAGACTTAGAAAAGGCATATGACAGGGTAGATAGGAGCAAGTTATTGACATTACTGACACACAGAGGGGTAGACAGGAAGGTAGTGCAGATGATTAGAAAGCTGTATGAGGATAACGAGGTGAGGTTTACGTTAGGTGATATTGGCACTGGATGGCTGAGAAACAATGTAGGAGTACGTCAGGGATGTGTGATCTCCCCAACATTATTTAATTTATACATAGAGGAGTTGATAGTGAGGATTAGGATGACAGGGAAGGGAGTCAGAGTTGGGGATAGGAGATTAGGTTGCCTAGCTTATGCTGATGACATAGTGTTAATGGCAGAGAGCAAGGTGGACATGGAAGAGCTGTTGCAGGTAGCCAGTATATATGGGCGAGAGTGGAATGTAAGGTACAGTGATAGGAAATGTAAGGTGATGGAGTTTAACAGCCAGGAGGAGGGACAGTGGGTGTTAGGAAACAACATACTGGAGGTGGTGGATAGGTACACTTACTTAGGGTTAGAAGTGAGTAAAGAAGGAATAGGAGGAGAAAAACAGATGAAGATTAATGAGGGGAAGGCCAGGAAGATGACAGGAATGATAAGTAATGCAGGTGGTAGATCAATTAACAAATATGAAGTAGGAAGGAATCTATGGAAGGGGATGGCTGTGCCGTACTGTTTATATGGGTCTGAGATTACCTATTACCGGGAGGGAGACCTAGCTAAGCTGGAGAGGAGTCAGAACAGAATAGGTAGGTGTGGGTTGGGTGCTCCACGCAGTACAGCAATAGAAGCCATTAGAGGAGAGATGGGCTGGAGTACCTTCAGGGAGAGGATAGTTAAAGGGAAATTAAACTTCGTAAAGAAGATGGAAGGACTTGATGAGGATAGGTGGGTAAAGCAGGTACTGAGGGAAAATAATGGCAGGTCATCATGGAAGAAAGAAACGAATAGATGGAAAAGAAGGGAGAATCTGGAAGAGGACTGGCATAGGATGAAGCCCAGAGAGGTAAAGAAAAGGATAGAAGAGGGTTGATTAGCTAGATGGCAGGCAGGGATGGAAGTTAAGTCCACACTGAAATTGTATAGATATAAGGAGAGGCCTGAGACACTCAAATGGCATGTAGGAGATTGGGGCAGCAGGCTACTAGTAAAGGCTAGGACAGGCACACTTGAGGTGAAGGCGAGGAACAGGGATGGATTAGATCAGGACTGTAACAGCTGCAGAGGAGTCAGGGAGACCATAGGACACTTCTTAGTAGAGTGTGGCAGGTACGATGAGGAAAGAGAAAAGCTGATAGGATCCATAATGGCAGTGTTAGGAAGAAAGGAGTGGTGTAGAAGACTGGAGGAGGAGGAGGACGGAGGAATCCTTACAGTGCTGGGCCTGTACAGGGGAGAGAAGGAGGGAGAGAGAGAAAATCATAAGCGGCTAAAGAGTTCCTGACACAGGCGTGGGGAAAACGGACATTATAGATACCAGGAGCAGAACAGTGAAGGAAAAGAGGACCTACGAAGCGATAAAAAGCGAAAGAGCTCACTAGAAGAAGAAGAAGAAGAAGACCTCAGCAACAGTACCAACAACAGGGATGGCGGGCTTGTCTTCTCTTATTATAGGCGTTTACATGTAATGTCAAGACCTCTTGCCAAGATGCAATGACTAGGCAAATTCTGACCAAAATATCGCAAACACTTTCAATATACGAATTTCTGCGTTTGCCAATGTTTTGCATCCTCTCATGTAACGAATCACAGCTCACCAACTTCAGAACTTCATCTGTGTAGACACTGAGCGAGATAATATTTCGATTAAATAAGACGAAAGTAAGACGTTCAAGACCATAACTGTTGTAGAAATAAATAAGATTTATAATATATATGTTGTTTTTTATAGAAAAGCTAACCAAAAACAAGCATAAAGCTTGAAATATATTAGGGAAGTGTTGAAAATTACGAACTGTGGGCCCTCTACATGGGTGGGGCGAAGCGGATGTGTGTGTTTTCATGAGAAAAAATCTGGGTATATATTTCAAATAAATCAGAAGAAAGTAAGATGTTTGAGACCATTATAGTTGATCGTCTACATAAGATTTATATTATATATATTGTTTTTAATATAGAAGAACGCCAAAGACAAGCAAAAAGCTTGTAATATATTAGAGAAATGTAGAAAATAACAAGATGTGATATTCAAACATGTGTGGGTGTTGATGTTTCAATGCATTTTGTGGTTGTAGCTTCGACTTACAATTGTTCCCTTTTTCCTAATAATAAGTAAAAAGCATATCATATTGTTTACAATTATTTTCATCAAATTAAAGTAAGAAATAAGATGTTTGTATATTGCACAAAAATATGTAAGTCAAAGAAAATTTAGACACTGAAGACAGATCCAGTTTCGAACACAAAAATTTCACTTGGAGCGAGCGCAGATACGAAGGCCGGGCCCCGCGTCATGTGAAGACATCCAGTGCTCACACATACACACACACAGACACACACACACACACACACCCACACTCTCATACACACACACTCTCGTACACACACACACACACACACACACACACACACACACACACACACACACTCATACACCCACACCCACACACTCATACACACACTCTCATACACACACACACACACACACACACACACACACACACACACACACACACACACACTCACTCATACACCCACGCCCACACTCATACACACACACACACACACACACACACACACACACACACACACACACACACACACACACATCTTGCTGCTACTGGTAAGGTGATCTGTATACGACGATATTTGGACATATGGGCTTAGGACGAGTGTGGAGGGTGCTGTAGTTTCAATACAGAATCAGCAGGATATACATTACGAATAAATAAGATGAAAGTAAGATGTTTGAGATCATGACAGTTGTTGAAATACATAATATTTACATTATTAATGTTGTTTTTAATATAACAGAAATCCACAAACAAGCATAATGATTGTAATATATAAGGGAATTTGTATCATGTAGCGAGATGTTGGCCTCTACCTTAGGATGGAAGCGGTGCAAAATATACGGAGAAACCATGATATCTATTTCGAATAAATCTGAAGAAATTAAGATGTTTGAGATAATTTCAGTGCTTATAATTTAAAATATGTATATAATATATGTCGTTTTTAATATAAAAGAAAACTAAAAACAAGCATTAAGATTGAAATATATTAGGAAAATTGTGGCAACACCAACCAAGACATTTCTCCTTAAAATCGTGTTCGTGAAAACAAACGAAGTTTGGCGACACATGTAAACGCTTTAGAGGCGTTTACATGTAATGTCAAGA
>JAXIVD010002162.1:55000-62500 GCA_036785275.1 Cancer borealis
AGATTTTATGCTGAATCTTCCTTCAAGTATGAAGGACACTGAAGCACAAACCGGCAATGATGATTAGGTATTAAGTTGGTAGAATTTCCGATTGATTAGAAAAAATAATCAATACATTTGTTAGTTTCAAATGTGCCCCTTAATGTTCACTCAAGAACTCAAAGAACTGCAGACGCTTGGCAGGATCACACACACACACACACGCGCACACACACACACACACACACACACACAAAACAGATTCCCTCCCTCCCACACACACACACACGCTCACTCGCACGTTCTCGCCCTGCGCGGATGTGCATTCGGCGCTCTCTGTAGCTGATAAAGCTAGTCTGCTAGCTTTTCACATTCAACATCTACTTTGTTTTGCTATACACTTCAGAAAAACTAGTGCAAAGGTGATCATTTATGGCCACGTTCAGCGAGGTGGGGAGGTGAAGAATTTGCCCACCGAACGATATTGGACACTTAGCGACGTCGCTATGGTATTTTTTTTTTCGTGCTGAGATAATCAATTAATCAGCTGATTGAGCCAACATGGCGGCGCACCCTCTTCGTGGGCATCTTTATCGCCGTAGAAAAAACTTGCTGATTAACATATAATAGAGTCTGGAGCAATTATAGCCGCAGTAAACGCAGTATTTAGGTGGCAAGAAGATGTGATGAGATAAAAGAAGCCGTAAACTCTTGTGAGAGTAGTGATATAGCGTAGATGATTGTGTGGCTGGTAAATTTTTAGCTCTCCCAATGCACTTGGATGTAAATAACACACTTTTCGTATAAAAAATGATCCATTTCGAACGATTTTGACATTGATTTTCGTCGCAAATGCATATCTAATAAGACATCCTCATCAACCCCCAACAATTCTGGGGACCTGTGGGAATGTTGGTTTCTTGGGGGAACACAAAATACAATGATTGTCAGTAAATAGTTTGTTATTTCTGCATAACTACTGCTTCGACAATATCGATATGAATATGAAGTCGTACATACTATACATCTAGTGTACTCAACACGTCTGTAAAGGTTTCAGGCGGTTAAGTTGTTAGGTTATGGGGTATAATTTTACATCTTCACCATTATGGAGTCTGTATACGAAATAAAATGTCTGCAATTCGTCCAACTCCCTACTCTTGCTCATAGAGAACATTTGATAGCTTCTAAATTAATCTAGGTAAAGTTTTGGAAGACGAACCAGTCTGTTTTTTGGACAAAGCAATTTTTTTTCTGATAGATTTTTGTGTTTTGAATAAATCTGATGTTTGTTTGTTATGCAATGGATTTTTTCCCAAGGTAAAAATTGCCACAAAATAGTGAAATTAATTCAAAACCATCAAAATCAATAAGAAAATTTTTTTTTTAAGTAAACCTAAGCAAACCTAATTAAACCCAACCTAACCTAAGCAAACATAATCAAACCTAACCCAACCTATCTGAACAAGTATCTGAGGTTGAATTTGCAGTGCATTATAAAGATAACGAGATATCGAGTGGGTCATCTTACGAATCTTTACCTGGTTTGGTTAAGGAAGGATATATTTAATTAGGTTAGTCTTACTTAGATTTGCTTGGGTTAGATTAGTTTTAATTAGGTTTGCTTAGGTTTACTGAAAGAAATTTTTCTCTTATTGATTTTGATGGTTTCGAATTAATGACTTTTTTGTGGCAATTTTTACCTTGAGGGAAAAAAATTGCTTGGCATAACAAACATCAGATTAATTAAAAACACATCAAAATCTATCAGAAAAAATTGCTGTCAAAAAAAGACTGGGTCGTCTTACGAATCTTTCCCTAAACCTAACATAACATAACATAAATTAACCAAAACCCTAACTTACATTGACAAATATCAGAACCTTGTTAAAACGAAACTAAACTTTACTTTTCGAAGAGATCTCACAGAAAACATTGAATATCTCACGGAATTTGGATTAAGAAAACAAAAATGCAACAAGTATTGCAAAAGTACAGCCCTGAATTCTCAGAGCATTCTGATGAAGATGTAAATTAATACTGGTTAGGTTACGTTAGGTTGTGGTTAGATTAGGTTTGGCTCGGTTAGGTTCGGTTATATAAGCTTTTTATATTTCATTGTGCCATATGGCCTTTGTTGCCAGGCACATTTTCTCCCCCCACATTACAATTCCAATTATATTTCATTACCCAAAAGTTAGGCATTTTACTTTAGATTTTTTTCCTTATTACTTTTCGAAGAGATGTCACAGAAAATAATGAATATCTCACAAACTAAGTATTTGCGACAGAATTTGGATTAAGAAGATCTTATCAAAATGCAACAGGTAATGCAAAAGTACAGGTCTGAATTCTCTAGAGCATTCTGATGATATAAATTAATACCAGTTAGGTTACGTTAGGTTATGGTTAGATTAGGTTTGGCTAGGTACGGTTTGGCTCGGTTAGGTTCGGTTATATAAGCTTTTTTTTATTTAATTACCCAAAAGTTAGGCATTTTACTTTAGATTTTTTTTCCTGATTGTCATATTATAGCCTGAATCTAGGTAAATTTCTCGAAGTAAATTGCTCGACAGTAAATTGCTCAAGAAATAATTTCTCAAGCTATCAATTGCTTGACAGTAAATTGCTTAAGAAAATAACCTAACTAAACCTAAATAAAAATTTATCCGTTCTTGATTCTAACTTTTCAATTAACAATAATAGTTGTATTTTTTTGATGAGCTTTATGTTTCATATTGTTTTCTAAGTGGCAATAGTAGGATTACGTGACCCAAAAGGTGATCCCAGCATTGTACATCCTTCTTGGCAACTCACCCAGTCTTTTCAGGTGTCCAAGCCATCTGAATATTCATATTAAATTATTGTTGTAATTTACTTAAAAAGTAATGTCTTTTTAGGTAAACATGATAGAAAACCAAGAAAATTTATTGACTTGTAAAATACAATAGATTAATCTTAGATTATAAACAAACATTCAAGACATAAACCCATATACATCAATGAATACAAGTATGTAGAAAACTATGTACGTACATGTTTGGGAGACTGCACTGTGTAAAAATTTTAAATGAAAGTAGTTGAGGAATAATATGGAGATAACATTAGTGTCTTCTCCCGAGGTTATTACTTACATGTCAGATATAATTAAGGTGTTTCCCTATCAAGTCTGTTATTTTATATCGCCTCTCTCTGTATGTAGACAGTTAGGTACAGTAGGTGTTGTGTTATCAATAGTCGGATTTTAGGGCGTTTCTTGACCATCTATTGTAAGACCAATTCCTGATTACCGAGATGGCGATATTAAACTCTCTTACTTCATCATATACACGAATGTATTGACTTCACTGTCTTAATTATTTATTCTACAACTTCAAAAGACCTTAGTACATTGTTCCTGGGTGAACCTCAGTCTCTGACTGATCAGAAACTTAGCTTAAACGTCTCCGACAGTGGAAATCTAAGAATCTGCGGCTAAAATGTAAACAAACACTCTACTAGTCTCAGTCCAAGTCCCCTCGGCACATGCTCTGAGACCATAGTGATGCGTATCGATGACATCGATGCCATCGCTACGAAACGCGGCGTTGTGAGTGGCTGAGCTCGGCTCATGATCGATGCGGGAGTCGCTACCGAACGGGGGAATGGTCTTGCTGATCACACGCTTGACTCGTGATCGCCAGCCATTACCCTCCCAGAGAGAGCTTGCACCTCATTATAGCCTGATGTATGGGTAAGACTGTGATTTTTCACCACACATCCCATCCTCTTGCTCAAGGAGGACAGTAACTGCTTGATCATCAGTGAAACTCGAGCCTGCCGAATGACAGGCCGAGACGTTACCACTAAGCTACCAAGCTGTGTGTGTGTGTGTGTGTGTGTGTGTGTGTGTGTGTGTGTGTGTGTGTGTGTGTGTATGTGCGTGTGTGTGTGTGTGTGTGTGTGTGTGTGTGTGTGTGTGTGTGTGTGTGTGTGTGTGTGTGTGTGTGTGTGTATGGTGGGTTTATTACTCACTTTTGCAGCTTATTAAAAAATAGCTGCAGTATAATATACATTTTAAAGACAAGAAACATTCCCAGATATCAACTACGAGAACCTGCTGCAACAACTGAATAAACTGTTGGTGGTAGACGTAAGAACACGTGAGGAAGTGCAAGAACAAGGCCAAATACCAGACTCCCACATCCTACCTGGTGAGTACACTGCTTGCACCACGGACGTTGAATGAAGAGGAAGGGCGGAAAGGAATTTTTTGAATAAGGCCGGTGACCATCTTGTCGCTGCAACTATTATAATCAGTGTCTGACCCACCTATTTCATCCAATCAGATTATGATCGGCTAAAATGACGATCAATAATCACGCTGTAAGCCTTCATTTCTCATAAAGCATCCATTTTCACCTTCCACTAACAGTGCCTATGTAGTATACAAGCTTTATACGAAAGTGCTCACAAATAGGATTACTACAACGCTGGACTTAAAACCAGTCAAAAGAGCATGCAGAATTTCGGAGTGGCCTTTGACTCAGTGGAAGCCTCAGCAGCAAATATGAAAGCATTTGACAGGAGGTTGAGAAAAATTGTGAGAAGATATTAAAAGGTATATATTAGGAAAGCACTGACACTATACAGCTACATAAGGTCAGCGATATAATACCAAAATAGAAAGGGGTCTCACAAGGCAACAAGGAGAAATGAGATAGAAAGTATATATATATATATATATATATATATATATATATATATATATATATATATATATATGTATATATATATATATATATATATATATATATATATATATATATATATATATGTATATATATATATATATATATATATATATATATATATATATATATATATATAGATGTGGAAAGCACACACCTGTCATGATGCCTTGCATGCCCTTCCACTCCTACTCCTCAGAGAAGCTGCACTCTGTTGCTACTGGGCCGGACTAACCTCTCCAGTCGACACTAGTCACTGACCTAGACCGTACCGAGTGTTATAGCCTCAGCGTGGCCTTCTTCCTTACCAGCCTCTTAACATTCTTCCTTCTCCCTCTCAGGAAATCTTCATTCCTCTGTGGGGCTTGACTCTCGTCTTCCCCAGCCGATACAAGTGTGACGGGCGGGTCCCGCAACAATATATATATATATATATATATATATATATATATATATATATATATATATATATATATGTATATATATATATATATATATATATATATATATATATATATATATACATATATATACATATATATGTATATATATATATATATATATATATATATATATATATATATATATACATATATATGTATATATATATATATATATATATATATATATATATATATATATATATATATATATATATATATATAAGTATATATATATATATATATATTTATATATATATATATATATATATATATATATATATATATATATATATATATATATATATACTTACTTACTTACTTTGGATGATTTCGCCTGTTATTGGCACAGTTGAGGTGGGCCTCCACTGGTTCCAGGGTCCGCAGCTCTTGTCCTCCGTGTGATTTCCGGGAGGGTGTTGTGGTGGGAGTTTGAGTATCCTGGTGTTGGCGGTTCGTCCGGTATTCTGCTCAGCCACTTGTCAAGTGTTCTTTTGAAGCTTTTTAGGGAGGTGCCTGTATGGCCTCGGATCTCTCGAGGGAGACTGTTGAAGATGCGAGTACCATTATATGTGGAGGAATTATGTACCAGTGTGCGCACTTTGTGTGTTGTGCCCAGGGGTGCTCCTCACATAGCACAGTCTTCCTCTCCTTGGGTGGGTGTTTTCTTGTAGCCCCACATTTGGTACTATTTCCTCAAGGATCTTCCACACATATATGGTAATGTATCTCTCCCTCCTTCTTTGAAGTGAATATAACTTCAAGTGGCTGAGTCTTTCTCAGTAGTTCATGTGCTGGATTCCCTGAATCCTGCTGGTAAAGGTTCTCTGGATGGCTTCAAGGGTAGTAATGTCCTGGATGGTGTGGGGGGACCACAGTTGACAGCAGTATTCTAGCTTGGGTAGGATCAGGGTTTTCCACAGGGTGACCATGCATCTTTCCTCCCTTGTTGTGAAGGTTCTTAAGACCCAACCACTCATCTGTCTTGCAGCATCTTTGATCTTGATATAGTGGTGGGTGAAGGATGCATCTCTGCTCATGTGTACCCCTAGATATTTCACATGGTCCTTTCCCTGGATGGTGTGGCTGTTTACTAGGTACTCTGTTGTTTCCCTCAGCTCTGAGTTATTTCCGTACCTCAGTAGCTCGAACTTTTCTCCGTTCAGTGCCATGTTGTTATCTTGTGCCCAGCTGAGTATCCTGGTCAGGTCCTGCTGTAGTTGGATTGTGTCTTCTTTGTCTCTTATTTCCTTTCTGTCGCCAATATGGACTAGGAACAGTAGTGGGCCAAGTACTGAACCTTGTAGCACTCCACTCTGGACTTTGTTTGGCTTCGATAGTTCTCCATGTACTGAGACCCTCTGTGTTCTCTCCGATAGGAAGTTATGTAGCCACTTTCCTAGTGACCCATATATGCCATGGTTTCGGAGTTTATGCAGCAGGATCCCATGGTCTACCTTATCGAAAGCTTTAGCAAAGTCCAGGTATATGACGTCCGCATTTTCGCCTTCTTGGATGCATCTCATTATTCCTTCGTAGTGTATCAGGAGCTGGGAGAGGCATGAACGGTTCTGTCTGAAACCGTGTTGTCCTTCATTGAAAAGACTGTTGGCTTCAAAGAAGTCTACCATCTGTCTCCTGATCACTCGCTCACATATCTTGATGAGGTGAGAAGTTAATACCACTGGTCTGTATCTATTGGGCAATCCTCTGCTTCCTCCTTTGGGTATTGGAGTAATTATGCCTGTTTTCAGGGTTTTGGGTATTGTACCGGTAGCCAGTGACTTGGTCCAGAGTGCCTTCAGAGGTTTGACAAATTCCATTTTGCACCTTTTTAGTAGCTGTGGGTGGAAGCCGTCTGGTCCAGCTGCTGC
Organism: Cancer borealis; assembly: GCA_036785275.1. Classification (NCBI taxonomy): domain Eukaryota; kingdom Metazoa; phylum Arthropoda; class Malacostraca; order Decapoda; family Cancridae; genus Cancer; species Cancer borealis. Next base: position 62,024 of record JAXIVD010002162.1, read on the forward strand.
GTCTGGTACCATGTCATCTATTGCTGCTATTATGTCCTCTTCGTTGATGGTAATGGTGGTCAAGTGTTGTCTTGTATTTGGTGTCTCTTCAAAGAAGTCCTACGGATTTACCACTGCCTTTTCCTGCTTTGGCTCACTGAAGACACTCATATTGCCTTTTCAAAATACCTGCCATTTCTTTTGGTTCTCCCGTTAAAGTGCCTTCCTCTTTGATAAGGGGACCTACTGCTGATGTAGTTTTGAGCTTTCTGTTTGCATATGAGAAAAAATACCTGGGACTATGTTTGATGTTCTCTATGGCTTGTCTTTCTTCTCTTTTCCGTTGTTCTTCATGGGAGATTTTCAGTTTTTCTTCTATTTCTTTAATTTGTCGCCTCACCCTATCTCTGGTTGGGTGGTGGCCAGTCTTATTTAGTTTGGCTTGTAGGTTGTGCCTTTTCTTCATTAGAACCTTTTTGTCCCGAGGTATTATGCTGC